>JAFMOC010000344.1:192500-298854 GCA_019802505.1 Corydoras sp. C115 | reverse complement strand
GTGTGTGTGTGTACCTCCAGCACAGCCCACCGTGTCTCCGTGCTGTGCTATGGTGATGCGGTGTGTGTGTGTGGTGTGTGTGTGGTGTGTGTGGGTGTGTACCTCCAGCACAGCCACCGTGTCTCCGTGCTGTGCTATGGTGATGTCGTGATGCGGTGTGTGTGTGTGTACCTCCAGCACAGCCACCATGTCTCCTTTATTGTCATGTGCTATTTTGTGATGCGGTGGTGTGGTGTGTGTGTGTGTACCTCCAGCACAGCCACCGTGTCTCCGTGCTGTGCTATGGTGATGCGGTGTGTGTGTGTGTGTGTGTGTGTGTGTGTGTGTGTACCTCCAGCACAGCCACCGTGTCTCCATGCTGTGCTATGGTGATGCGGTGTGTGTGTGTGGTGGTGGGGCGGATCTCGCTGCCCGTCAGCTGGACGGTGTACTGTGGACTGTCCTCACAGCCCTCATCACTGCAGAGCTTCAGAACCCCGCCGTCCACCCGACACCAGAGAGTCTGCCACTGATAGTTCATCAGAACGTTCAGATAACCTGCTGCACAATTACACAACCAATCAGATACAGCTAATCAGTCATGTGACTGGAGACAGGTACTGCACTCTGATAATAATCAACAAGAATAATAATAACAGAATAATAACAATAACAATAATAATTATTATTATTATCATTATTATTATTATTATAATGTTCAGGACTTGAACAGATCTGAGAACAACGTGAGAAATATGAGTTTATAATGAGTTTATGTGTTGTAAAAATCAAGTGAATCAGTGATTTAAAGATTCAGAGATTCAGATACAGTGATTCAGAGATTCAGTGATTCAGATACAGTGGTTCAGAGACTCAGTGATTTAGAGAGTCAGTGAGTCAGTGATTCAGATATTCAGTGTTTCGGAGATTTGGTGATTCAGAGATTTAGTGATTTGGTGATTCAGAGATTTAGTGATTTGGTGATTCAGAGATTCAGAGATTCAGGGATTCAGTGATTTGGTGATTCAGAGATTCAGTGATTTAGAGATTCAGTGATTTGGTGATTCAGTGATTTGGTGATTCAGAGATTCAGGGATTTGGTGATTCAGAGATTCAGGGATTTGGTGATTCAGAGATTTGGTGATTCAGAGATTCAGAGATTTGGTGATTCAGAGATTCAGAGATTTGGTGATTCAGAGATTCAGAGATTTGGTGATTCAGAGATTCAGAGATTTGGTGATTCAGAGATTCAGAGATTTGGTGATTCAGAGATTCAGAGATTTGGTGATTCAGAGATTCAGAGATTTGGTGATTCAGAGATTCAGGGATTTGGTGATTCAGAGATTCAGTGATTTGGTGATTCAGAGATTCAGTGATCGCACCTCGTTCTTTATTCCTACTCGTGTCGATGCTGCTGAAGGCTGAAGAAGGAGCTGAGAGTCTGTCCTCATCAGAGTCCAGATAAAACACCGAGCTGGACTACAGTCAGACCAAACAAATCAATTAAAGAGTGTCAGATCGGATTGGATATAAAAATATAAACTGTAAATTATATATATATATATATATATCAATGTCTGTCTGTGTGTGTGTGTGTGTGTGTTTACCTTGTCACTTTTCAGAATAGATAAGGAACTGTTGGATTGCGGCTCATAGTACGAAGATCCGCTGAGTTCCTCAATGGCCTGGGAATGAAACACGAAACGTTCAGAACACAAAACAACAACCAATCACAGATCAGCACTGTTTACCTGACCGTCGTCATAGCAACGGCGCTCTTTATCAGTCAGGTGCTCTTACTGTGAGAGAGCCAGCTGCTTGAACACACTGAGGGGAGTGTGTGTGTGTGTGTGTGTGTGTGTGTGTGTGTGGGGTTTTATTTTTTATGCAGAGATTTATTTTAGTTTGAAAGTGCAGCGTTCTGAAGAGTCTGAGGTGAGATGAAGATGAGTGTGAGGGTGAGCGGCGTCTGACCTTTCTCCACTCCTCCGCCTGGCTGCAGCTCTGAAAGCCCAGCGTGAGGGTATCGGATTCGGTCACCACCTTCAGCTCATGCTGCATCTTCTTACTGTGTTTGGATTTGTACACAACCTGGCAACCCAGCAGCTTCAGCTCCATGAGAGGATGGAGGTCTTTAGCACACTTGTAGCACTGTACACACACACACACACACACACCACACACACACACACACACACACACACACTGGGTCAGAGTGCAGGGATAGAGGTCTGTGTATGAGGTCAGACCTGATGTCTACAGTGACCCCTACTGTCAGAGCTGATGGATACAGATGTAATTTTCAGGCCTGCATGCTGTAATGTCTCCTGATGGGGGCGCCACACGCCTCAGTGCTCAGTCCTCACCAGTAAGCAGTTGTGTTTGATGATGAAGAGCTGCCGCGTCCACTGTCCCAGCCAGCGCTTCCTCCACAGATACCCACAAAGCCGCGATTCGGGAACCGGGCGGAGACTCAGCTGAGACGAGCTGCACTGAATATAGTGAGCTCTGTCCTTCACAAAATCCTCCTCTTCCTCCTCCTCCTCCTCCTCACCGTACGACTCGTAATAACTGCTCTCAGAGTCCAGCTTATCTGAGGAGACAGGAACCCACGGGATAGGAACCAATGTTAAAATAATTAAGACGATGACTGTATGTAGAGGAAATCTCCAGACCCCTGACTCTGACCTCACTCACGAGACGAATTGGGAGATCAACTCAGACAGGCCGAAGTTATATTAATGCTCTGGGTTCGAGGACGGGATAGGCCCTTTTGGACCATAGAAACCATTTTGGAAATGTACCGCGTTGTTCGTAGGGTCCTCACATGATCATCGCTTTAAGAACGAGGTTATTGAGGGAACGTCAGCCAATCAGAGACGAGCTTGAATATGTGACGAACCTGTAGACTGACTGGCTGGAATAAAAGGCTCCGCCTCCTCATAGCAGTCGTCCTCTTCGTCCACCTTGTACGGGGGATGTGGGGGAACCACGGGACCTGTGGACTGAGGGAAACACAGAGTTGTGACATCACAATCATCACATTCAGCTTCACTAAAGTTCACCAGGGTTTCAGGAGCAGTTCTCCTCTTGCCCTGTGGGGGAGCTGTCCTGGGCTCCATTCTCAGACAGGACAAGGAAGGTGTGTCCCTTTGTGGTTTGCATGTTCTCCCACGTTGGTCAAAAACATGCTGATGGGTAAATCAATGTTACAGCATGGTGGTTTAGTGGTTGGTATGTTCTCCTTTCAGCGCTAGGATTTCCCGTTTCGAATCCCCATCTGGGTGGAGCTTGCATGTCCTCCCCGTGTCCGTGTGGGTTTCCTCCCACGGTCCAGAAACATGGATCAAGGTCAAGTGAATTCTCCAAATTGCCCCATATAGAGTGTGTGTGAGTGAGTGTGTGTCCAGTGATAGATTGGCGTCCTGTCCTGGGTGTATCTGCCCAGCGCCCGAGACGTTCTCCCCTGGATGGACATGGGGAAACCCCCCCCCCCATGAGCATAAAAGAGGATAAAGCGGAAGATAATGGATGGAATAGAAGATCAAAGACGTTTGGAGGTCATCTGAAGCGAGTCAGCAAAATATCCTGTCCTGATGGACGAAGACGCCCCACCTCAGACCCTAAATCACAGCTCCACCCTCAAGCTGTTTGTGTCTCGTCTACATTCCTGTGTCTCAGTGCAGAGAGGATGGGATGTTTGGATGCTGTGATATACATCCTTATCTTCATACTCCTCCTCGTTTTTGTTTTTTTTCCCCAGAAAGAGGGAGGACACGAGAAGTTCCTGCTCCAGATGAGAATCTGGAGTCCCAGATCAAAGCGGCGGGTGAGAATGTGAGAATGTGTCCATAACGCCGCGTTACGGAGACAGACATCAGCAGACCGGACGCGGGACGACAGCGTGATGGAACGTGGAAGCCAAACAGAGAGGGCCAGATGCCCGTCCCGATATCCTGCGACCCGGCGCGGCGGTGGTGCCGACCTCGCGGTGCCCGTCCCCGGGGAGCCGTCCCTGCGGGGCCGTCCTGCATCCGCTCCCGCAGCGTGGGTGTTCTATCGGGCCATCTCCTCCGTCCCGCGCCGTCACGTGGTCGCTCCATCACGTACGCAGACACAGCTGACCGTGCAAAACGTCCACTTCCTCTCACACAGCCAATCAAATCGCAGCGCCCCGGGTTCGAGTCGGGCCTCTTAAATAAACACGGCACTTCCTGCGCCAGATAAATGCCCCCTCCGCTCACTTCCTCCACACCGGCCCAACGATCCGGCAGATCGAATACCGGATTAACACTCCGCCGAGTCCCGAAAAACAGATGATGTCATCAAAGACGAGAGGAGTCATGAAGGACAGCATCAGTACACACACACACACACACACACACACACACACACACACACACACACACACGGGCTGTGGTCGGCCACCTAAAATGCCTCTTTATGGAGCAGGGTTTGCCCTCTGACCCCGGGACCCCTGGGTAAGATGAACAGGCGGATCGGCGGCGCGGCCGCACTGCAGATGGTAAACCCTGCCCGCTCGACCACAACACAGCTCCCGGCCAATCCGCTGCCTTCCGACCTCTCATTGGCCGACCACAATACAGCGGCGCTGCGACCCGGAGCCTCCGAGACTCTCAACCCATACAGTAAATACAGCCACAACATACACAACGCAGGCCTGTCATTAGGTCCCGAAATACACGCGTCCCCGTCCGATCCGACGGGCCCCGCGTCCCGTAAACGCACGGACGGCCCGAACCCGGGACTCACTGATTCATCTGTAAATCATTCACACACGCGCCGATAACGCACCCTGCTTCCGCGTTCGTCGTCCCGAAAGGAATGTCCGGTCTCATCGACGGGTCGCCGGACAAACGTCTCGCACCCAAACCGGAGCAGGGACAGGACATTCACTGTACGGGCAAAAGTTTCAGGACATCCTCCCTCGGGGTCCATCAGGACGAGCTTTAACAGCTCACCTTCCTCAGATTTTGGAGTGTGTGTGTGTGTGTGTGTGTGTGTGTGTGTGTGTGTGGGGAGGACCTTTATGAGGTCGCACACTGATGTTGGACGAGATGCTCCAATCACTGTCCTAGTTGGATGAGGTTAAGGTCAGAACTTAGGAATGGAAAGGGCCTTCCCCAAACTGTTTTCACAATGTCAGAAAATCAATGTCGATCCAGAAACCCAGGTTTGGCTGCAGCCGGAGTGGGATTTTGTATGTTCTCCTACCGCCTATGGTTCCAAATTCCCAAAAGCAGCAAAGCAGCAGTATAGGGGACATGCAGATCATCGGTGCTCCTGCTGGTGGAACCGCCCTCTGTTAAACCGGTTCCCTGAGAACCTCCCCGTGCAGTTCCTCCTAAAGAACTTCCCAGAAATCCTTGGTCCTAAAGCATCTGAAGTCATCATTTGAGGTTCCACATCACAATAACGGCACCACGTGACGCGCCTCCCCCGAAATAACCCTGCGCCCGCGACGCACGCGGCCGAAAATACACATCCCACACGCTTCAGCAAAGCGCTTTGAAATCCGATATGAATTACACAGGACGCGACGCCGGCCTCGCGCTCCTCCAAACCCCGAGCGTACGTGCAGCTCCGTCGAACCGCGCGCCATCGGGAACCCGTCTCGCTAACGGCCCCTGACAGGCGCTCCACTGAAATAGTCCCAGAGGTGCTCCAGTCTAAATTTGCTCACTGCACCTCTAAACTTAGAGGAGCGGACCGCGGTGTTGCTGATGGCGTGGAACGCCGCGTGGAATGCCGTTACAGATGTGTGTGTAGCGGGGCCTGACGGAGGCGCTGAGGCAACGGCGCTGCGATTCCACCGTTACATCATCACACAACAACACATTACTGACATTCTGTCTGCGTGGAGAACGCGCTCACTCCGGAATTTTGGAAAGGTGGAGCGTCTGAGGCGCAGAGGGGAACATGCTGATGGATGAACTGTCGGGATACAAAAGAACAACGCACAAACGACCTGACAGCGTGACCTCGGACAGCGTGACCTCGGACAACCCCCCCCCCCCCCACCACCACCACCACCAATCACAGGGTCATACGGTCCAATGAAAGGAATGATGTTCCGTGTATATGAATAAACACATCGGTTCTAAAGTTCATTTATCCTCATTTAAAGTTAATTTATCCTAAAGTTAATTTATCCACGGTGAACCTCCAACCATGTGAGGGTGTGGTAGGAGGGTGTGTTAGTAAGGTGTGGTAGGAGGGTGTGGTTGTAGAGTGTTGTAGTTGGGTGTGGTTGTTGTGTTTGGTAGTGAGGTGTGGTAGTAGGGTGGGGTTGTAGGGTGTGGATGTAAGTTGTGGTAGTTGGGTGTGGTTGTAGGGTGTGGTAGTTGGGTGTGTGTAGAGTGTGGGTGTAGGGTGTGGATGTAAGGTGTGGTAGCAGGATGTGGATGTAAGGTGTGGTAGTTGGGTGTGGTTGTAAGGTGTGGTAGTTGGATGTGGATGTAAGGTGTGGTAGTTGGATGTGGATGTAAGGTGTGGTAGTTGGATGTGGATGTAAGGTGTGGTAGTTGGGTGTGGTTGTAAGGTGTGGTAGTTGGGTGTGGTTGTTGGGTGTGGTTGTAGGGTGTGTTAGTTGGGTGTGGTTGTAAGGTGTGGTAGTTGGGTGTGGTTGTAAGGTGTGGTAGTTGGATGTGGTTGAAAGGTGTGGTAGTTGGGTGTGGTTGAAAGGTGTGGTAGTTGGGTGTGGTTGTAGGGGGTGTTAGTTGGGTGTGGTAGTTGGGTGTGGTTGTAAGGCGTGGTAGTTGGATGTGGTTGAAAGGTGTGGTAGTTGGATGTGGTTGAAAGGTGTGGTAGTTTGGTGTGGTTGTAGGTTGTGGTAGTTGGGTGTGGTTGAATGGTGTGGTACTTGGATGTGGTTGTAGGGTGTGGTTGTAGGGTAAAGGTGTGGTAGTTTGGTGTGGTTGTAGGTTGTGGTAGTTGGGTGTGGTTGAATGGTGTGGTTGAAAGGTGTGGTAGTTGGGTGTGGTTGTAGGGTGTGGTTGTAGGGTAAAGGTGTGGTAGTTGGGTGTGGTTGTAGGGTGTGGTTGTAAGGTGTGGTAGTTGGGTGTGGTTGTAGGGTAAATGTGTGATAGTTGGGTGTGGTTGTAGGTTGTGGTTGTTGGGTAAAGGTGTGGTAGTTGGGTGTGGTTGTAGGATGTGGTTGTAGGGTAAATGTGTGGTAGTTGGGTGTGGTTGTAGGGTAAAGGTGTGGTAGTTGGGTGTGGTTGTAGGTTGTAGGGTAAAGGTGTGGTAGTTGGGTGTGGTTGTAGGTTGTGGTTGTTGGGTAAAGGTGTGGTAGTTGGGTGTGGTTGTAGGTTGTGGTTGTAGGGTAAAGGTGTGGTAGTTGGGTGTGGTTGTAGGTTGTGGTTGTAGGGTAAATGTGTGGTAGTTGGGTGTGGTTGTAGGGTAAAGGTGTGATAGTTGGGTGTGGTTGTAGGTTGTGGTTGTAGGGTGAAGGTGTGGTAGTTGGGTGTGGTTGTAGGGTGTGGTAGTTGGGTGTGGTTGTACGGCGTGGTTGTAGGGTAAAGGTGTGGTAGTTGGGTGTGGTTGTAGTGTGTGGTTGTAGGGTAAAGGTGTGGTAGTTGGGTGTGGTTGTTGGGTGTGGTGGTAGGGTAAAGGTGTGGTAGTTGGGTGTGGTTGTAGGGTGTGGTTGTAGGGTAAAGGTGTGGTAGTTGGGTGTGGTTGTAGGTTGTGGTAGTTGGGTGTGGTTGAATGGTGTGGTTGAAAGGTGTGGTAGTTGGGTGTGGTTGTAGGGTAAAGGTGTGGTAGTTGGGTGTGGTTGTAGGGTAAAGGTGTGGTTGTTGGGTGTGGTTGTAGGGTGTGGTAGTTGGGTGTGGTTGTAGGGTAAAGGTGTGGTAGTTGGGTGTGGTTGTAGAGTGTGGTTGTAGGGTAAAGGTGTGGTAGTAGGGTGTGGTTGTAGAGTGCGATGCTGGCGATGGTGGACGGTTGATCATGTGGTGCAGGTTGGACTCACCGTGGACGTCCTCCACTCAGCTGAAACGGAGAACCGAGGATCTTTGGCTGAATTCAAAGAGCCGGCAGTCTGGGTTCCTCTCAGGTCTCTGGTGGGGCCTCCGGAGGGACAGTTCATGATCATGTACTCAGCATCCTCTACTGCTACACACACACACACACACACACACACACACACACAGACTTGAGAACCGTTCTCCACATTTGTTGGTTCAAAGTGTTTGAAGGTTCCGTGTGAACAGGTTCCCTGTGTGTGATTGGATGAAACGGGGAGTTGTGATGTCAGAGTGCGTCCCGATGTCCGGCGTGTTTCTGACCGAGGGTCCGGTCCTGTCCTGAAGGAGTGAACGGTTCTGCGTGTTCCACCGATGACGGTCCACACCGAGTTCAGGAGGTTCATCCAATTCACTCCGACTGACTTTAATTACTGCCTCGCGGAACATACCGACCTCCATTTATGGTGCTGGTGGTCCCGCTGCTCGTGTTCGGGCGGTGAGTCACTCGGTTCGTCCTCTCTGAGGGGTCGACTCCGCGCGCTCGCTCGCCGTCAGGGACATAGTTAAGACCTGACTGAACGTCTTCTCTGAGATCGGGAGGTTTCGGGGGAGACGGCTTCACCCTGCTGACTCACGCAGAACCCCCCCCCCCCCCCCATCAGACACGGTTCCCTCGGATCGGACGGAACGACCGGGGCGCCATGTGGGGGGTTACAGCGTCGTTAGAGCAGCCAACATGACTGACTTTAACATGTTCTCCAGGGAGGTCAGACCTGCCGCTCGTGATGTTTGAGGGATGAATCGGGATGCAGATCATCATGGGTGTCTGATCTCTTTCAACGGATCTGAGTTCACAGACCTGCTCTGTCCAGCATGAAGGACAGGAGGTTACACCAGCTCCGGGGGCTGTCCTGTGTGTGTGTGTGTGTGTGTGTGTGTGTGTGTGTGTGTGTGTGTTCCATTAGAATCTTGATGTTGAAATGCTGGCGGCCGTTTTACGACGGCTGAAGAGTTTACAGCACGGCGGTGGCGCTGACCGTTTTCAGTTACTTTGAGTGTGACCCACTGACCCACTGACCCACTGACCAGCACACCTCTCACACACCCCACTGACCAGCACACCTCACACACACCCACTGACCAGCACACCTCACACACACCCACTGACCAGCACACCTCACACACACCCACTGACCAGCACACCTCACACACACCCACTGACCACACCTCACACACATGACCAGCACACCTCACACACACCCACTGACCAGCACACCTCACACACACCCACTGACCAGCACACCTCACACACACCCACTGACCAGCACACCTCACACACACCCACTGACCAGCACACCTCACACACACCCACTGACCAGCACACCTCACACACTCACTGACCAGCACACCTCACACACACCCACTGACCAGCACACCTCACACACACCCACTGACCAGCACACCTCACACACACCCACTGACCAGCACACCTCACACACACCCACTGACCAGCACACCTCACACACACCCACTGACCAGCACACCTCACACACCCACTGACCAGCACACCTCACACACACCCAGTGACCAGCACACCTCACACATATCCACTGACCAGCACATCTCACACACACCCGCGGACCAGCACACCTCACACTCACACCAGCACACCAACACACTGACCAGCACACCTCACACACACCCACTGACCAGCACACCTCACACACACCCACTGACCAGCACACACCTCACACACACCCACTGACCAGCACACCTCACACACACCCACTGACCAGCACACCTCACACACACCCACTGACCAGCACACCTCACACACACCCACTGACCAGCACACCTCACACACACCCACTGACCAGCACACACTCACACACACACCTCCACTGACCAGCACACACACACCCACTCACACACACACCCACTGACCAGCACACCTCACACACACCCACTGACCAGCACACCTCACACACACTCACACACACCCTGACCACACACCCACTGACCAGCACACCTCACACACACCCACTGACCAGCACACCTCACACACACCCACTGACCAGCACACCACACACCACTCACACACACACCACTGACCAGCACACCTCACACACACCCACTGACCAGCACACCTCACACACACCCACTGACCAGCACACCTCACACACACCCACTGACCAGCACACCTCACACACACCCACTGACCAGCACACCTCACACACACCCACTGACCAGCACACCTCACACACACCCACTGACACACACACATACCCACTCACACACACAGACCCACTCACACACACACACCCACTCACACACACACACCCACTCACACACACACCACACTAAATGTCTGCTCCAAACGACAGCAGGGTTCCGCTCACCTGGGGCGTCTTTGTGCTCCTGTAACTTGGACAGCAGATCAGAGATGGATTTCTTCTGCGCCTGAGCGATGTAGCTGAGGTTCTCACCGTCCAGAACGTGCAGGAAGGCACGCAGGTCCGAAACCAGCCGGGAGAACACTGAGGAGCAAACGGAACCCGTCGTTACTCCATCACAGAGTAAAAACACCGCGGTTACTCAGGAACACTGAGGACTGAAGATCAGCGGCAGCATCGGCAGTGGGTTCTGGAGGGTTCTGGAGTGTTCTGGAGGGTTCTGAAGTGTGAGTGATGAACGGAGTGTGTTCAGTGATGTGGTTCCGGTCAGTCGTGGGTTCTGGAGTGTTCTGGAGGGTTCTGAAGTGTGAGTGATGAATGGAGTGTGTTCAGTGATGTGGTTCCGGTCAGTCGTGGGTTCTGGAGTGTTCTGGAGGGTTCTGGAGTGTGAGTGATGAACGGAGTGTATTCAGTGATGTGGTTCCGGTCAGTCGTGGGTTCTGGAGTGTTCTGGAGTGTTCTGGAGTGTGAGTGATGAACGGAGTGTGTTCAGTGATGTGGTTCCGGTCAATCGTGGGTTCAGTACTTTGGACCGCTGTGTGCTGGTGGAGCGGTCAGCGGTTTATGGTTCTAGCTGCGGCTCCGTCTCTCTGAAGTAAACATCGGAATTCCCATGGGTTTATTTTGGGGTCAGGAGTTCCAACACGGCCTCGACAATCCAGACCAAACAAACATCACAGAACCGCGAGAAATGCCACGAGTCCTACAGCGCAGCAAAGAACCCGAAGAGCTCCGCAACTGCACAGGAAACTGCACATCAACACCTCAGACAGCTGACGGAACCGCCCCACAGGGTACGGCCCGCAGGGTACGGCCCGCAGGCGATCTGCTGAGGGGGTGCAGGAGGTTCTCTGATTTGTTGTTTGGTCCGTTGATGGTTCTGCAAGTGTCTAATTGTTTTGGGTTCTTGTAGATCTGTGATGTTTTATTAGGTTCTATGAGGTTCTGTATGAGTTTAAAATGTTCTATGAGGAACCTGAGGTTCAGGGGTTCTGTTAGAGGAACCTGAGGTTCAGGGGTTCTGTTAGAGGAACCTGAGGTTCAGGAACAATTAAGGAGTTCTACTGCAGGAACATTAGGTTCAGGGGTTCTGTTAGAGGAACATTAGGTTCAGGGGTTCTGTTAGAGGAACATGAGGTTCAGGGGTTCTGTTAGAGGAACATGAGGTTCAGGGGTTCTGTTAGAGGAACCTGAGGTTCAGGGGTTCTGTTAGAGGAACCTGAGGTTCAGGAACAATTAAGGAGTTCTACTGCAGGAACATGAGGTTCAGGGGTTCTGTTAGAGGTTCGGGGGTTCTGTTAGAGGAACCTGAGGTTCGGGGGTTCTGTTAGAGGAACATGAGGTTCGGGGGTTCTGTTAGAGGAACCTAAGGTTCGGGGGTTCTGTTAGAGGAACCTGAGGTTTAGGGGTTCTGTTAGAGGAACCTGAGGTTCAGGGGGTTCTGTTAGAGGAACCTGAGGTTTGGGGGTTCTGTTAGAGGAACCTGAGGTTTAGGGGTTCTGTAAGAGAAACCTGAGGTTTAGGGGTTCTGTTAGAGGAACCTGAGGTTCAGGGGGTTCTGTTAGAGGAACCTGTGTTAATAAAACATGAGTCCTATGATGAATGCAGCATTGTGATGTCATAATGCAACAGGACTTTTAACCCCGGTCCCGATTTAAAGGTTCCGTGCCAGCTGTTCTACCCCGGACCTCATGCTGCGGCTCGTCTTTCGGTCTCAGCTGTTGTTAGCATAGCCGCTACGTCTGGATGATGGATTCTCCGTAATCCCAGTGCATTGTGGGTCAGCATATGTTGCGTCTCGAGGCTCAGTATAGCTCCTCGTGTTCCGTCTGGAGAACGCCGGGCGCTGGGTCGGATTGTTTTGATTCCCAGCGTCCGAGTTTAGACGAGCTTTAAGATCTCTGATGATTAACGGCGAGTCTTTAAGCGAGTCGCCAACTGTCGTGAGGTGAATCGATTCAGTGAGTCATTTATAAAAGCCTTTACCAGACCACCTGTCTCTGATTCTACGTCCACAAGGTGGAGCTGTAAGGTGAAGGAGTGTACAGTGAGTGGATACAGGGTACGGGGTACGGCCCGCAGGGTACAGGGTACACCCCGCAGGGTACTGCCCGCAGGGTACAGGGTACGGCCCGCAGGGTACAGGGTGCGGCCCGCAGGGTACAGGGTACGGCCCCGCAGGGTACGGCCCGCAGGGTACAGGGTACGGCCCGCAGGGTACAGGGTACGGCCCGCAGGGTACTGCCCGCAGGGTACAGGGTACGGCCCGCAGGGTACAGGGTACGGCCCGCAGGGTATAGGGTACGGCCCGCAGGGTACGGCCCGCAGGGTACAGGGTACGGCCCGCAGGGTACAGGGTACGGCCCGCAGGGTACAGGGTACGGCCCGCAGGGTACAGGGTACAGGGTACGGCCCGCAGGGTACAGCCCGCAGGGTACAGGGTACGGCCCGCAGGGTACAGGGTACGGCCTGCAGGGTACAGGGTACGGCCCGCAGGGTACAGGGTACAGGGTACGGCCCGCAGGGTACAGCCCACAGGGTACAGGGTACGGCCCGCAGGGTACAGGGTACGGCCCCGCAGGATACGGCCCGCAGGGTACAGGGTACGGCCCCGCAGGGTACAGGGTACAGCCCACAGGGTACAGGGTACGGCCCGCAGGGTACAGGGTACGGCCCCGCAGGATACGGCCCGCAGGGTACAGGGTACAGCCCACAGGGTACGGCCCCGCAGGGTACTGCCCGCAGGGTACTGCCCGCAGGTGATCTGCTAAGGGGGTGCAGGAGGTTCTCTGATTTGTTGATGTTTGGTCTGTTGATGGTTCTGCAAGTGTCTAATTGTTTTGGGTTCTTGTTGATCTTTGATGTTTTATTAGGTTTCATGAGGTTCTGTATGAGTTTAAAATGTTCTATGAGGAACCTGAGGTTCAGAAGTTCTTGAAGAGGAACCTGAGGTTCAGGGGTTCTGTTAGAGGAACCTGAGGTTCGGGGGTTCTGTTAGAGGAACCTGAGGTTCGGGGGTTCTGTTAGAGGAACCTGAGGTTCGGGGGTTCTATTAGAGGAACCTGAGGTTTTAGATCTAGAGGTCCGAAGCTTCTGATTGGCTGATCAGACCGCGGGAGTGTCAGTGCCCCGTTCCTCTCTGAATGAACCGCTCAGTGGGAGTTTGTGGAACGTGCACAATGTCGCGGGCGAGCGTGTAAACAAATGGAGCGAGCCGAGCGTGTGGGGCGGGTGGAGGGGGGGTAGGTGGAGTGGTGCGGGCGGGTGGGTGGGTGGGGGGGGGGCTGCCTCTGTGACAGCTGTATAATGAGCTCCGGGCGCTCGGCATCGCGGTATCAGTATGAATGGAGCCGTTGTGGTGCGTTTGGAAACATGAACCAGATCAGCGGCGAGTTACACGCACCCCCACCCGCCGCTCGCAGCACCACCCGCCCGCAGAACCGCAGAGAACTCCGGGGTTACCCTGCAGCCAACCTCGCTTCACTTCTGGAGCCTCTCCTCAAACGTTTCTCTCATTACAGCAGGATTAAGTAGAGGGCCACACCCACTTCAACAGGTGCAGTAAATCCAAAAACAAGAGATTCCACAGAAAAGACTGTGGAACGCGTTTCGCCGATGTGGGGAGAACATACCAATCCACACACAGAAATGTCCCTATCCTGTGCATGGCATGGAACCCAGGACCTTCTTACTATGACGTCATATTGATATCTGATGTCACTGCTTGTCTCCCGTCCCCGAATCTGTTTGATTCAGAAAAAACACGTGTAAAGTTTGGTGGAGGATGAACCCGTTTGCGGAAAACCTCCGGCGACCCCGATCCGGCCGAGCGGAGGTAAAAAGAGGTCGTTTATGGGAACGAGCCGACGCTCCTGCGGCGGCGTCTCCACGCCGTTTGGACCGCGATCAAAAAAAAAAAAAAAAACGAGCACATTTTTGGGGTTTTAGTGCCACTGAAACCTGATCTGGGTTCTGCTACAAACATCTGAGGGTCAGCGAGGTCGGGGAGCAGAGGGAGCCGCTGCCGAGGAGCCGGAGAGCGCTGCCACCAAAACACCGAATTTAAAACGAGAGGCTGCTTTGAAGTCGGAAATCAAACGGACGGAGAGGCCGAGGACGTCTTTAATGTAGCGTCACACGTTCACAGCGCGCTCGTGTGTGTGTGTGTGTGTGTGTGTGTGTGTGTGTGTGTGTGTGAGCGTTCGGGACTCCACTAATGTGTTCAGCAGGACGGAGAACAGACTGAGCAGAGTAATGCTCGTGCACGTGTGTGTGTGTGTGTGTGTGTGTGTGTGTGTGTGTGTGTGTGTGCGGTGCATTACAACAGCTGCTTGTTCACTCTCACACAAGTCCATTCAGCGGCGGCGGCGGCGGCGGCGGCTATCAGCAGCCTCAAATGCAAACACGCTCCAGACTCTCCTGAGATCACGCTGCTGCGCCGCCAACAGGGGTTCCACCGGAGCGCGCCCCCAACCCCCTCGTCCACCCTGCACCCGCGTCCATCCCTCAACACCCCAACCCCAAAACACTGAGACCATTCTGTATTTCAGAAAGTGATGCCACAGTTTGGGGAAGGCCCAGCACTTTCTGCAGCACCTTCACAGCTTTCTCACCGAAACTCATCAGGTCCGACAATGACGATGGATAACCGGACCCCACTCTCAATCTCACTACTAATTCATCCCAGCGGCATGGTGGCTCAGTGGTTTGGCATGTTCTCCTCTCAGCGCTAGGGATTCCCGGTTCGAATCCCCATCTGGGTGGAGTTTCCATGTCCTCCCTGTGTCCGCGTGGGTTTCCTCCGGGTTCTCCGGTTTCCTCCCACAGTCCAAAAACATGGATCGAGTCAACCGAGTTCTCCGAATTGCCCCATATAGAGTGTCTGTGTGTAGCGATAGATTGGCGTCCTGTCCTGGGTGTATCTGCCCAGCGCCCGAAACGTTCTCCCCTGGATGGGCATGGGGAACCCAACGTGACCCTAGTAGAGGATAAAGTGGAAGATAATGGATGGATAGTTTTTTTTTATGTATAAATTGCCAATTGTCTAGAAAATTATCTAGCTCACAAGCAGAATTAATTAAGGATTAATTAATTTAACATGATAAAGGGGTGGGCAGCACAGTGGCTTAGTGGTTTAGCATGTTCTCCTCTCAGCGCTAGGGATTCCCGGTTCGAATCCCCATCTGGGTGGAGTTTCCATGTTCTCCCCGTGTCTGCGTGGGTTTCCTCCGGGTTCTCCGCTTTCCTCCCACAGTCCAAAAACATGGATCGAGTTAATTGAGTTCTCCAAATTGCCCCATATAGAGTGTGTGTGTGTGTGTGAGTGTGTGTCCAGTGATAGATTGGCACCCAATCAGAATAATTCATCCCAAAGCTGTGTGAGGGGGTACAGTTACATAATTCATGACTTTATTTTAATTACCAGCGCTGATGAGACTAATGCCACATTGATGTTCTAATTATAATTAGGTGATGACGTTTAGCCAAAATGTAACTGGATCATACTCATCAATGCTCATTAATATTCATTAATATTGATTAATATTCATTAATACTGATCAATAACAGCAGCCACACGATGACAGAACACTGTGGTTCTGCAGGTTGATCAGCATTGTGAACGTAAACAAGCTTCAGTCTGTACGGAGCCACAACGTGACGTCACAATTTTATCATAACAACATCACAAACACGTGCTACACTTTAACGTTACATTATAATACCTCTGTTAATACGTATTGTTTTATTAATACATATATTTCTATATCTAAACCCAAAAATAAACAAAATATGATTCATGCAAAAAAATAAAAAATACAGATGATATTGAAATGCTTTATGACGTCACTGTATATATTCTCACTATTAATACTGCTGTACGGAATACAGCGACGCGTTTGTGTCTGTACATCCTAATTTCTTTAGTTTAATGACGCTGAACACATTTTTAATTAAACTCCTCTCATCTTTAAGCCTCGTTTTCTCTCTGCTGGAGTTTAAATGATTTAAAACGCAGAACTTTATTCTGACTTTTGTCACTTCGTCCATCGCTCGTTTGTAAGTGTGTCAGCTCCGTAAATCAGGTGTAAATTGTACAGACTCACCGTTTTGTTTGTCCATCGCTCATGAAACGGTTTAAAAGGCCCTCACTCGGCGTTCCGACCGCTCGGCATGTCTCCCTGCCGTGAATTAAAGTTTCTGAAAGAGAAAAAGCCCTTCGCCTCACTCCGTTCAGCCTCACGTTCACGCGCTGCCCCGTCCTCCCGCCTCACCGAGACGCATCTGAACCCATAACCACCGGCGTCCCGAACGAGGTTCCCTGAGTAGGGCGCACGTCACGGCCTCCGTCACACCAAACGAGTGCACTTAAGTAGGGGGTATGTATTTGTTTGGAGCGCAGAGCCTAAGAGCGCGTCAGACACCGCCATCTGGTGGGAAAACAGGGAACTGCGCGTATTTTCGTCGAAACTTTTTTTCTCTTCTCTAACCTTTGCAGATTTGGATCAATTTTACTGATTAAACTGTTTAAACTTTACTGTTTTTATTACCACAATGTGCACGTTTGACGGTAAATCGATACATTTTTATTGATAATTGCGCCTCCCCCCGCTGATGCTTGGACTTAAAATCTATCCATCCATCCATTCCGCTTTATCCTATATCAGGGTCGCGGGGGGGGGGGGGGGGGTTCCCCATGTCCATCCAGGGGAGAACGTTTCGGGCGCTGGGCAGATACACCCAGGACAGGGGCAATCTATCACTGGACACACACTCTCTCACACACACACTCTATATGGGGCAATTTGGAGAACTCAATTGACCTTGATCCATGTTTTTGGACTGTGTGAGGAAACCGGAGAACCCGGAGGAAACCCACTCGGACACGGGGAGGACATGGAAACTCCACCCAGATGGGGATTCGAACCGGGAATCCCTAGCGCTGAGAGGAGAACATGCCAAACCACTAAGCCACCGTGCCGCGGACTTAAAATCTAAACAAGCAAAATATTTTTTTAAATCGTCTTTAAAAAAACACCCTTATATCGCGTTAAATGAGTTTATCCTAAATTAATTCTGCTTGTGAAGTATCAAATTTAGTAGAAAATGGGCAATTTTTCCAAGTAAACAAAGTTAATTTATTACCAGTAGTTCGTTAATTAATTAAATTGGTAATTATTTTTAATTGATTCATGTGTTGTCATCGACTCTGAAAAAGTTTCAAAGTTTCAGCTTAATCAGATAAAGGGAAGCGGGTGAAATAACATTTGCAAACTTTTTACCAAACACACAGACACACACACACACACACACACACACACACACACACACAACACACACACACAGATGAAGCTAACATGGGGGGAGGGAGGGTAATAAAAATAATAAATAGGGTTTACTTTAATAACACAGGTTTAAAGTGCAGAGAGAGAAGGAAAGCAAAACGCAGGCGTCTCGAGTGAAACATTAAATAAACTTTTATTAAACAGGAATGTACAAGCTCACACCTCAGCAGAGTGCAGAATATCAAAACTCTTAAAGATCAGAAAAACAAAACATCACATCAGACCTTCATTCCGTCAGATCTTTTTCAAACTGATCATTAAACACAGAAACTAGATATGAGAAGAAGAGATGAGCTCATAGTGACCATGTGCTTCATAAAAGTGTGTGTGTGTGTGTGTGTGTGTGTATTAATTGTTAACATGTTATCTAACATCTGTTTCTACCTTGGGCTGGGACTGCAGATTCCCAAAAACAACCCTGAAATCTGATTGGCTGGTTAATTGATAATGCAGTTAATAGTTTCTAAATACTTTCTCTCACAATCCCTGAATCTTCTCCCGCTGTTTATGTATTAATTAGAGCTGTGCGGATCGATACAAATATCGATAATATCGATACCGACGCTGGTATTGAACAATACTTGCGTAAAAAGATCGATACTCAAGTTTTTTTGTGTGTGAAAATTCCTTTTTTATTGTTTTGCCTAAGAACAATTCTATTTGAAAAAAAGAAACAAAGAAATAAAAAAACTGTCTAGTGAGGGGAGCATTTTTACTTTATATTCGTATTGTCGTTTCTCCTTTTGTACCTCAAAAATATATATTTTCCTCACGTTAAAGCAAACTTTGTTTTATTACTGTTCCATTGTTTCTAAACAAAGATATTGATTGGGATACATTATTTTGTTGTCACCTACAATGTTTGGCGAAATTCTATACTAGGTCTTTTGGATCAATGAAGCTTAAATATTAAAAAGTATCGGTATCGGTATCGAATATCGCGATATTGGCCCTGTATTTACTTGGTATCGAATCGATACCAAAATTCTTGGTATCGCACAGCTCTAGTATTAATCTGTAATCCAGCAGCACTGCGTCCCTCACGTCTGACCTCACAGAAAACGTACTGATGTGCGCCACCTCTGGCTGAGACGCGGCACTGCAGCTGCAGAGTGAAGACACATCAGAAGAAAAAACCCTCTCAAGCTTTCAGCTCCAAAAGAACGCCATCCACCCAAAAGGTAAAGGTACTGAATAATGCAATAGCAGCAAAGAGGGAGCGGAGGGAGGGAGGGAGAGAGGGGGGGAGCGGGGAGGAGGAGAGGAATGAGGAGGAGGAGGAGGAGGAGGGAGATGAAGCAGGGGTGGAGACGTGGGATGTTTGCGCTCCAGAGAGACGATATTGATCACATATTGAATTAAAGCAGATACCAATCACATGCAGAATAAAGATCTAACATCAAACCTGCTGTCGCTCATTTAAACAGATCCGATCGATCAGCAAAGCAAAAGTATGTGGACACCTGAATCCCCATCCTGCCTCGGTTCACACGTCATCATCCTGAAGAGTGTCTGGATTCAGTGATTGCAAAGTGAGGTGCTGATTTGGGACAAGGCCTGATTGCATATATTCATTCATTCATGCTTTATCCTCTATTAGGGTTGCGGGGGGGTTCCCCATGCCCATCCAGGGGAGAACGTTTCGGGCGCTGGGCAGATAGACCCAGCACAGGGCGCCAATCCATCGCTGGGTACACACTCACACACTCTATATGGGGCAATTTAGAGAACTCAATTAACTTGAACCATGTTTTTAGACTGTGGGAGGAAACCGGAGAGAACATGGAAACTCCACCCAGATGGGGATTCGAACCGGGAATCCCTAGCGCTGACAGGCGAACGTGCTAACCACTAAGCCACCGTGCCGCCCTGATTGCATATATATATAAAGATTCCAAAGAATCCGTGTAGAGTTTGCATGTTCTCCTTTTATAATCCAAAACATACAGGTCAAATCTAAAAGAGACTTGTTCTAAAATTAAAAGAGATTGTAAGAAACTAATTAACACTCAATAACTAAATGTAGTACGATGCTTTAAAGGTGTAATGTGTAAAACATGGACAGATTCATTTTTTTATAACTGTATTTGTATTATCGTAAATTTGCCGGTCACTATTAATCACTGTGTGTTTAGAAGCTCAGTAATTAGTCATTAATGACTACATGTTTACACTTTAGTCACATGGGACGCTGTTATTGATGATGGAGTGCCCTCTTGTGGTCGCATTCGGCAAAACTACCACTAGAAGACACTCAATCCTGCAAACTGCTCTGCTAAACAGGAGGGGTGTCCACATATTTTTGATCACTCTGTGTATATATATATATATATGCACACACCACCCCGACGCGGCGGCAGCAGTGATACATAGTGATGAATATAAAAGTCAGATGTGTCATGGCTCCTGAAGGTGGCAGTGTTGAAGTTTCGAGCTGGAATGAATCACTTCTAATCCCCTTTATCATCAGAGGGGGGGAGGGGGGGATGTGAGAGGCTCCTGCTCGGTTCTGCTTCCATCCTCTCGTTCGTCCTGCTGGTGGCTCCTCGTCGTCCTCGTCCTCGTCCTCGTCCTCGTCCCGGTCTCCCTGCAGCAGCTCGGTCTCGTGAGTCCGTCTGGGATGTTCTCTAAAAGAGCATCAACCTCTTCTTCAGTTCGTTTCTCTTCCACAGAGAGAGGCCGTCGAACTCCTCCACATCCATCCCGAACAGCTTGAGGAACTCCTCCGGGGAGAGGTGACGCTGGGAGGAGCGAGGAGACAAGTCAGTGCTGCCCTCTACTGGTTCATTTTGAACACGGCCACCAGTTTGTTTTAGCAGATGAAGGGAGGAGTCATTAATATCAATGAGATTTACGTTGAAAACATCCATCATCTTCTGCTTTATCCTCTATTAGGGTCATGGGGGGGGGGGTTCCCCATGCCCATCCAGGGGAGAACGTTTCGGTCGCTGGGCAGATACACCCAGGACAGGGGGGCAATCAATCACTGGACACACACTCACTCACAGACATACTCTATATGGGGCAATTTGGAGAACTCAATTGACCTTGATCCATGTTTTTGGACTGGGGGAGGGAACCAGAGAACCCTGAGGAAATCCAGGTGGACACGGGGAGGACATGCAAATGGGGATGGGGATTCGAACCTGGAATTACTAGTGCTGAGAGGAGAACATGCTAAACCACTAAGCCACCCTACGTTCAAACCAAATAACATATAAGTCGATGTGTCTATTTGTTTGTGTTTGTGTTTATTGGATCCTCCCACATTCAGTGAAGACCCGCCCCCTGCTCCGCCTCTGATTGGCTCTGACCCTAAAAGTCTTTCTACAACCGAGAATGGGAAACGAATCAGAACCTTCAGTGAGGATGACGTTATTAAAAGTGATGTACCTCCAGCCGGGTCCTGTCCACCCCGGGGGGCAGCTTGGTTCTGGCTGGGTGGGTCACCATGAGCATTTCATAAGGATAGATCTGCAGAAACAAGGGCAGCGTTACAGACAGAACTCACTCTGTAGAACATCAACGTCAGACTGCGAGTTCGGCTGGAGGAGCTATGAGCATGTGGAGCACGGAACGTGCACGGAACTGGACGAGAACCTCCCTCAAAACCCGTAAAACCTCGTGTAATGACCGACAGAACTGTAAACATGTTCCTCTGGTCTGAAAGGCCCTGTTCCCGCTCGTTCTGCGCTGTTCTCTGACCTGCTGCTGCAGCATGGTGGGCAGGGAGCGTCCTCGGTCCATCCGCTGGGCTGCGGCGTCGCCGTTCTGTTCTCACAGTGGAGACAGGTCGGCTCAGAGAGGCGCATTATTAAAGAACATCAGAATCAGAACATGAAAACATCCTCACCTGCAGATCTGTGAGCGAGAGAGAGAGAGAGAGAGAGAGAGGAAGAGAGAGAGACAGAGAGAGAGAGAGAGAGACAGAGAGAGAGAGAGAGACAGAGAGAGAGAGAGAGAGAGAGACAGAGAGACGGAGACAGAGAGGTACATGAGTGCTGAGGAACACAGAACCACAGAACCGCAGTAAAGAGAACGACGAGAGAACTCACGCTGACTTCCTTTATCACTGTGTGAGGAGGAGAACTCTGCAGACCGGAGCTAACACACACACACACACACACACACACACACACACACACACACACACAGTAAAGCTTCAGTAATGCAGGTTTATGTCCCTGTGTGAGGGTGTGTGAGGTGTATGAGGTGTGTGAGTGTGTGACAGGGTGTGTGAGCGTGTGTGTGAGAGGTTTGTGAGGTGTGTGAGGTGTGTGATAGGTTTGTGAGGTGTGCGAGGGTGCACGTTAGGTGTGTGTGGGTGTGTGAGGGTGCATGTGAGGTGTGTGTGAGGGAGTGTGAGAGGTTTGTGAGGTGTGTGAGGGTGCATGAGGGTGTGTGTGAGGGTGTGTGAGGGTGCATGTGAGGTGTGTGTGAGGGAGTGTGAGAGGTTTGTGAGGTGTGTGAGGGTGCATGAGGGTGTGTGTGAGGTGTGTGTGAGGGTGTGTGTGAGGGTGTGAGAAGGTGTGTGAGAGGTTTGTGAGGTGTGTGAGAGGTTTGTGAGGTGTGTGAGGGTGCGTGAGAGGTTTGTGAGGTGTGTGAGAGGTTTGTGAGGGTGTGTGTGAGGGTGTGTGAGGGTGTGTGAGGTGTGTGTGAGGGTGTGTGAGGGTGTGTGAGGGGTGTGTGAGGGTGTGTGAGGGTGTGTGAGGTGTGTGTGAGGGGTGTGTGAGGGGTGTGTGAGGGTGTGTGAGGGTGCGTGAGAGGTTTGTGAGGTGTGTGAGAGGTTTGTGAGGGTGTGTGTGAGGGTGTGTGAGGTGTGTGTGAGGGTGTGTGAGGTGTGTGTGAGGGTGTGTGAGGTGTGTGAGGGTGTGTGAGGGTGTGTGAGGTGTGTGTGAGGTGTGTGTGAGGGTGTGTGAGGGTGTGTGAGGGTGTGTGAGGTGTGTGTGAGGGTGTGTGAGGTGTGTGAGGGTGTGTGAGGTGTGTGTGAGGGTGTGTGAGGTGTGTGAGGTGTGTTCCTCACCCGTGTCAGGCCGCTGCTGCTTGTTGGACTCGACAGAGAAGCTGCAGCAACAAAAACACATCGATAAACACTCAGGCTGTGTCCCAATTCACACACCAAACACTGTAGTGCACTTAAAACACATCGATAAACACTCAGCTCTGACCGAGGGACTGACCGTCAGGCCGTGTCCCAATTCACACACCAAAACACTGTGTGCAGTGCCACTTTAAAAAACATCGATAAGACACCCTCAGCTCTGACCGGGGACCGACCGTCAGGCCACGTCCCAATTCACACACCAAACACTGTAGTGCACTTAAAACACATCGATAAACACTCAGCTCTGACCGAGGGACTGACCGTCAGGCCGTGTCCCAATTCACACACCAAACACTGTAGTGCACTTAAAACACATCGATAAACACTCAGCTCTGACCGAGGGACTGACCGTCAGGCCGTGTCCCAATTCACACAAACACTGTAGTGCACTTAAAACACATCGATAAACACTCAGCTCTGACCGAGGGACTGACCGTCAGGCCGTGTCCCAATTCACACAAACACTGTAGTGCACTTAAAACACATCGATAAACACTCAGCTCTGACCGAGGGACTGACCGTCAGGCCGTGTCCCAATTCACACACCAAACACTGTAGTGCACTTAAAACACATCCATAAACACTGAGCTCTGACCGAGGGACTGACCGTCAGGCTGTGTCCCAATTCACACACAAACACTGTAGTGCACTTAAAACACATCGATAAACACTCAGCTCTGACCGAGGGACCGACCGTCAGGCCACGTCCCAATTCACACACCAACACTGTAGTGCACTTAAAACACATCGATAAACACTCAGCTCTGACCGAGGGACTGACCGTCAGGCTGTGTCCCAATTCACACACAAACACTGTAGTGCACTTAAAACTCCCAAAGCACACACCCTGCTCACTACACAGTGCACATGACGCATCACCGGTCTAATGTGGGCGTGTCCCAAACAGCACACACATAGTGCACTTCAAACTTTAAGATTTATTCTTTAATGTTGTGAGCTGCTTGTCGTCGTTAGAGTCAAAGTAACACACACACACACACACACACACTCTCTCATCACACACACACACACACACACACACTCACACACTCACACACACAGGTACCGGGGTGGACGGGCGGGCGGTCGGGCAGTGAGCGAGCTTTCCTCCGTCCCGGAGCTGCGTTCTCGATTTCCTCTTTCAGTATCAGTTTCCCCAAATTCGACTTGATCTGTGAAATCATTCAAAATTAATTTGATTACTTTAATTAATTTAATTATTAATTTGATTAACTTAATTTGATTGACAGCAGAGTATTATGGGATAGAAGACACGGCGTGTAATACAACTCAATCTGGGGACATATATAGGATTATAAAACAGCTCGTTCCGCTCCTTAAATCTGATTGGCTGAGCTGTATGTCCAGCCGTGACATCATTGACGATAACACACCCCTCTGAGCGTCACATTTGTGAAATACAATACATTATTTTAACTCATAAAATACAGATTAAACCCGTTTTTATGAACTGTGTTCTGTAATTTGGCCACTAGAGGGCGGTGTTTGATCGTTAGAGTAACCGGAAACCTTTTTCAGCGTTCTCTTTAAAAACGGGATTAGATGACGTCACTGCAGATCAGATGATTAACGATTTAGTTTTTAATGAAGGCATTTCTGAATCAGAGCTTGTTTTTAATTACAGTGAGTTTGTAAGAGTTTTATTAAAGCCATCAGACTCTCGAGGTTGTGTTTTATTCTGAATAAATCACGTACAGAGGTGGCGCTGTTCTCCACTACTTTATTCAGACTGAGGCCACGCCCCCTCGCACCTCAATGCTTTATTATAAACAGTCTTCTGTGGACGCGTTCCAAACCACATAAGCAGTTCAGTTTGGGTGTGAACATTAGAATCACTACATAGTGCAGACACTCTGAGGACATGTCCCAAACGACACGTTTACTGTGGTGTCTTTAATCAAAATGGACACGTCTCAAACCACAAACCCTAATCATATCAAGACATTAGACCTTGAAGGAGTCAGCATTTGGATTTGAGACACCGCACCTCAAAAGGAACCTCGTTCCCGGGGTGAGTTACCTTATTGAGTTCCTGTTTCTGCCTCTCTCGGAGTCGCCACATGTCTTCACCTTCATCATACGCGTCCTCGTCCTCCTCGTCCTCGTCCTCCTGCTTCTGAGTGACAGTCTTCTTCCTCCATTCCGTCTCTGCAGCAGGAAATGAGAGCGTGAGCAGGGTGGAATAAGAGACGGGCAGAGTGAGGTGGAGTGAGACGAGGGTGCGATACCCAGGACGGCCAGAGAGGGCGGGCAGGGCCAGGACTCAGTCTCGATTTTGGACGGCAGCATGGGGTCCGGAGCCTGAGCGGCGGGGAAGCGGGACGACTCGATGATCAGGTCCTCAATGTGCTTAGACTGAGGTACTGTCCCTTTAACTGAGAGAAGACACACACACACACACACACACACACACACACACACACACACACACACACACACACACACACACACACACACACACACACACAACCACACACACACACACGCACACACACACTCTCTCAGTCATCAGTAATGTGATGTAATGTTACAGTATAACAGTCTCAGGTCTCACCTTGTTTATAGATGGGTGGCTGCTTGTAAATGTTGGATTCGTTATCTGATCAAAAAATATAAATACAATAAAGGTTTTAATTAGTGACTGTGATTGATTAAACAGGATGATGGTGGGTGGATGACGGCAGGTGGATGATGATTTGTGGATGATGGTGGGTGGATGATGTGTGGGTGGATGATGATAGCGGGTGGATGACGGTGGAAAGATGATGTGTGGATGACGGTGGGTGGATGATTGTGATGGCGTATGGATGATGGCGGTTTGGATGATGATGATTTGTGGATGATGGTGGGTGGATGATGGCGGGTGGATGATGGTGGGTGGATGACGGTGGGTGGATGATGATGATTTGTGGATGACGGTGGGTGGATGATGGGTGGATGATGGTGGGTGGATGACGGTGGGTGGATGATGATGATTTGTGGATGACGGTGGGTGGATGATGGTGGGTGGATGATGATGATTTGTGGATGATGGTGGGTGGATGATGATGATTTGTGGATGACGGTGGGTGGATGATGGGTGGATGATGGTGGGTGGATGACGGTGGGTGGATGATGATGATTTGTGGATGATGGTGGGTGGATGACGGTGGGTGGATGATGATGATTTGTGGATGACGGTGGGTGGATGATGGCGGGTGGATGATGGTGGGTGGATGACGGTGGGTGGATGATGATGATTTGTGGATGACGGTGGGTGGATGATGGGTGGATGATGGTGGGTGGATGACGGTGGGTGGATGATGATGATTTGTGGATGATGGTGGGTGGATGACGGTGGGTGGATGATGATGATTTGTGGATGACGGTGGGTGGATGATGGCGGGTGGATGATGGTGGGTGGATGACGGTGGGTGGATGATGATGATTTGTGGATGACGGTGGGTGGATGATGGGTGGATGATGGTGGGTGGATGATGGTGGGTGGATGATGATTTGTGGATGATGGCGGGTGTATGATGGCGGGTGGTATGACGGCGGGTGGATGACGGCGGGTGGATGACGGTGGGTGGATGATGATGATTTGTGGATGATGGCGGGTGTATGATGGCGGGTGGATGACGGCGGGTGGATGACGGCGGGTGGATGACGGCGGGTGGATGACGGCGGGTGGATGACGGTGGGTGGATGATGGTGGGGTGGATGATGGTGGGTGGATGATAGCAGGTGGATGACGGCGGGTGGATGATTATGGGTGGAACTCACGTGGTCGGTGGAAGTGCTGCTGCTGGGGGCTGGTTTTATTCGCACCGCTCATCCTGCAGACGGGCAGCAGGGTGGAGGCTGGAGAGGAGCTGCCTGAAGACTTCAGCTCTGAACACTCCCGCGACTCCTTCGACAAATCCGAACTCTACACACACACACACACACACACACACACACACACACACACACACACACACACACACACACACCCATCATCACTTTTTTCATCAGTACATTGTCATTAATCAGTTGTTCAGAACTCCGAGCCTGAACCACAAAGAGCAGAAAACTACGTTGCATTGTTTTTTAAGGAGGAAACCTTGTGAGGACCGAGGCTCAGCGCAGGACATTTACAAAAACTGGAAAAACTCTCTCAGTTCAGTGAGGTCGTCCTGCAGAACGCCACGGATCCAACAGAAATCCAGGTTCTGTTCAGTATCTGCGGTTGCCATGGTGATCTGGCAGCATCATGATTCTCAGTCGGTACTTTAGGTTCCTTTACATGTTATCAGTCGGATCAACACTGAAAATGTTGGGCTGCTTTATTACATTCATTCATTCATTATCTCCCGCTTTATCCTCTATTAGGGTCGCGGGGGGGTTCCCCATGCCCATCCAGGGGAGAACGTTTCGGGCGTTGGGCAGATACACCTAGGACAGGGCGCTAATCTATCGCTGGGCACACACTCACTCACACAGACACACTCTATATGGGGCAATTTGGAGCATTTAATTGACTTGATCCATGTTTTTGGACTGTGGGAGGAAACCGGAGAACCCAGAGGAAACCCACGCGGACACTCCACCCAGATGGGGATTCAAACCAGGAATCCCTAGTACTGAGAGGAGAACATGCCAACCACTAAGCCACCGTGCCGCCTAGTTTAATACAGCAGTGTGTATTACAGTGTGCAGTATAATCATACAGTATAGAGTTCCTCAGGCCCGGTGTGGAGAACCAGACATCAGGACAACAGCCCCCCTTTTTTTCGTACCATTAAGGGTCATCAGGCGGCTATTCAGATGCATACCGACCTACAGCCCCCCCCCCCCCCCCCCCTCACAGGTGAGACGCTGAGTAAAAACTGAAATGTAAGGTAAATTCCCTGAAATTCGGGCTGCGCGGTGGCGTAGTGGTTTAGCATGTTCTCCTCTCAGCACTAGGCATTCCCGGTTCGAATCGCCATCTGGGTGGAGTTTCCATGTTCTCCCCGTGTCCGCGTGGGTTTCCTCCGGGTTCTCCGGTTTCCTCCCACAGTCCAAAAACAAGTCAATTGAGTTCTCCAAATTGCCCCAAATAGAGTGTGTGGTGTGAGTGTGGGTGTCTGAGTGAGTGAGTTTGTGCCCAGCGATGGATTGGCGCCCTGTCCTGGGTGTATCTGCCCAGCACCCGAAATGTTGTCCCCTGGATGGGTATGGAGAACCCCCCCCCCACCCCTAACCCTAGGATAAAGTGGAAGATAATGATGAAATGAATGAATGAATCCCTGAAATTCAGCCAAATGCGATGCAATAACAGACATTCTGCTACGAAAGTTTAGTGGTGCAGTGATGCACAAGGTCCTTATAAACAGTCCATACTACAGTCCATACTACTGTCCATACTACAGTCCATACTATTGTCCATACTACAGTCCATACTACAGTCCATACTACAGTCCATACTATTGTCCATACTACTGTCCATATTACATGTACTCGTTTTTTTGTAACTCTGTGGTAATTAAACTGAATTAAACGCCTGAAATGAAAGACGATGTCCCGATTCGTTCTCCATACAGTGTGACTTAACTTTAAAAGCGTCTCAACTCTGGAGATATGTGTTTTGAAATGGACGGCCGTGATTTGATGAATACTCGGAGGGGATTAGGACCTATCCCGGCAGAAAGCCACGCTGTGTGAGTTTTCTAATTAAATTAAAATCACAAAGCTCAGGATTTTTGAGCTTTTAATCTTACCTCGGGCGAGAGCGGCGGGGAAAGAGAGCGCGGCGAGAGAGACCTCTGAAAGAGAAAAGAGAGAGGGGTGGGGTGGGGTGGGGGGGGGGGGGGGCAGTTGTTGTTGGGCAGTGAAAGGCCGAGACATTTCCACACAGGTTTGCAAACTTAATGAAGCAGAAACAGATTCATCAACACAACAAATCACACTGCGGCTGCCAGCTCCACACTGTGTGTGTGTGTGTGTGTGTGTGTGTGTGTGTATGACCCACAGTGCTACATCAGTCTGGCATAAAAGCTTATCACACACACACACACACACATACACACACACACACACACACACACACACACACACACACACACACACCAACAGCTTTCATTAGTCAGTTATAACAGCAGATCTGAAACACATTCTGCGTCTAACAGACTCAGCTTTCATCCGTCTGACCGAATATATGTGGACGCCCGCAGCATTCCAATATGTTCTTAAGAATACAGAACACAGATCGTTATGGGATTGTAAACACAGAACCCGGTGGAATCCATGTGGCTACCTCAGAGTGTTCCAGTGGACTGTAGGTGAAATGCGGCTCGTACATCATCAGGTCGGGACGCTCCACCTCCAGAATGGCCTTGTCTTTGGGGATGGCCGCCAGGTCTTTATAGCCGATCACCTGGTTATCCATCCGAGCCTGAGCAGACCAGAACACCACTTCATTAACGAGCTCACAGGAGCCGGCTGATAACGAACTGCGGGAGATTCAAAGCTGACGATACCATTATACTGACCGCTGCGCTCCCCCCTCGCAAGGAACACACACTTCCTGGGGAGGTGCGAATCTGCTGCTGCTCACACACACACACACACACACACACACACACACACACAAATATAATAATGTAAGTTACACCTTTTAAAACCTCTGCATACTTTCTCAGCCTTAATCCTAACTACAGGTTTTATTTGGGTGGTGGACCCTGACATGCGGTGACACTGACATCCACAAGGTGGCGCAGTAAGATGGAGATGTGTAATAAGAGTATACAGTGAGTGCACAACTCCAGCAGCACAACACACTCACACACCTGCACCACCACGCACCAACAGTTTAGTGTCTTATCCATTCATTATCTTCTGCTTTGTCCAATATTAGGGTCGTGGGGGGGGGGGGTTCCCCATGCCCATCCAGGGGAGAACGTTTCGGGCTCTGGGCAGATAGACCCAGGACTGAGCGCCAATCTATCACTGGACACACACTCACTCACACAGACACACTCTATATTGGAGAACTCAACTGAACCTTGATCCATGTTTTTTGGACTGTGGGAGGAAACTGGAGAACCCGGAGGAAACCCACGCGGACACGGGGAGAACATGCAAACTCCACCCAGATGGGGAATCGAACTGGAAATTCCTAGCACTAAGAGGAGAACATGCCAACCACTAAGCCACCGTGCCCTTAAAGCGTCTTATATGATATTAAATAATAATAATAATAATAATTAAAATTAAGGGCGGCACGGTGGTTTAGTGGTTGGCATGTTCTCAGCGCTGGGGATTCCTGGTTCGAATCCCCATCTGGGTGGAGGTTCCATGTTCTCCCCGTGTCTGTGTGGGTTTCCTCTGGGTTCTCCGGTTTCCTCCCACAGTCCAAAAACATGGATCAAGTTCAATTGAATTCTCCAAATTGCCCCATATAGAGTGTGTGTGTGTGTGTGTGAGTGAGTGTGTGCCCTGTGATGGATTGGCGCCCTGTCCTGGGTGTTTCTGCCCAGCGCCCGAAATGTTCTCCCCTGGATGGGCATGGGGAACCCCCCCCCCCGCCCCCCCGCGATCCTAATAGAGGATAAAGCAGAAGATAATGAATGAATAATAATAATAATTCAATGTTATTATAATGGAGGTTAGGTCTCTGATTCTTTAAACCATTAGAAATTAATTCAGTAGCTTTAACTGCAACAGGAAATGATGGAGAAAGCGAGATGAGATGAGGGCGGAGCTTAAAGCCTTTCATAAGCATCTCTAGATCGTTCACTCATGATGCAGTCTCCTCCCACATCCTCCACATCCTCCACATCCTCCTCCAGATGTCATCACACGTTCAGGTTTAACTGAAGCTAACGGGACAGAGAGGTTCTGACCCCAATCATAACGAAAACCTTTACCTTCTGCATCATCATTCTGCACCGGAACACGAGGAATCACCCCACAGGTCAGCACTGAGAGAGAGGGGGGGGGGGGGGAGAGAGAGAGAGAGAGAGAGAGAGAGAGAGAGAGAGAGAGCAGGTATCAGAGGAGCTGATAATGTTTGAGGATAACCTCAGCTGATCATAAACATCCACATTCCTCTGAAGCTCATCTCCTCCGGCGCCGCAGTGAGGATGTGGACCTCCATCACGCTGCTGTGTGTGTGTGTGTGTGTGTGTGTGTGTGTGTGTGTGTGCCGCAGCCTCACAAAGCCGCGCTGGAACGATCTGGCTTTTGTTCTGAGAGAATGAGAACGTGAGCAGAAAGAGCTTCTGGATGCAGCACCACGCTGGGTTTGTGAAAGACGATTATCACGAGAGAGACGCGGCGGTCAACACACTAATCCCCTCTGTGTGCTCCAGATGTTTCCTTAGGGTGAGCTAGAGTACACACACACACACACACACACACACACACTCACACACACTCACACACACTCACAGCCTGGAGCCAGCATCCATTAGTGTAAGGGGTTAAAGCGGGTCAGACGAGGGCCGGATGTCTGCAGTGGTTTTTCAGTGACTTTTTTTCCCCCAAATTTAACAAAAATTATTCACAATCTAAAGATTTTTCAAACAAAACATTTTTAAAATGAGTTTTTTAGAGTTTAGAGCGGCTTAGCGGTTGGTATGTTCTCCTCTCAGAACTCCAATCTGGGTGGAGTTTCCATGTTCTCCCCGTGTCCACGTGGGTTTCCTCCGACAGTCCAAAAACGTGGATCAAGGTCAATTGAATTCTCCAAATTGCCCCATATAGATTGTGTGTGAGTGTGTGTGAGTGATAGATTGGCACCCTGTCCTGGGTGTATCTGCCCCCCCCCCCCCCCCCCCCCCGCAGTGACACTAGTGATGACTTTTACAGTTCAAAGGGGGACTTTTCTCCTGTTTGCACCTCACCAGCAGGTGGAGACTGAGTGATTAAAGGTGATGAGGTAATTGAACCACACTGACAGTATAATGAGGAGATGAAGGACGGAGGAGGTCCTGCGGTGGAGAACGAGGGGCTGAGGGAGTCAGGAGGGTGGGGCTGATGTGAGGATGGATGAAAAGGAGAGAAATCCGATCAAGGGAAGGACGGGAGGCGGGGACGAGGGGCCGAAAGACACGACCCCACCGGGACGGTAACCCAACACCCGGATCAGAGTGGAGATCAGAGTGGAGATCAGAGAGGCTGAAATAAAGCCTCCTCACACCAAGAAACCCGCACCCTGCTGATTCAGGATCAGACGCATGATCAGCGTTTCATTCTACTGTTCAGGAAATAAACACACACACACACACACACACACACACACACTCACACACACACACACACACAGGAAGCTGCTTCCTACCTCAGTCTATGAGGACGTTCATGTCAGTGATGAGGAGGCTCCTCAGATTCAGCTCTGAAAAACATCAACACCGGGCTTTTCAGTTTGATCAACAGTTTGATGTTTAAAACATTGATATAAAGCAGTGTGGTGGAGCAGCGTGGTGGAGCAACGTGGTGGTGCAACAAAGTGGAGCGCAGCGTGGTGGAGCAGTGTGGTGGAGCAGCGTGGTGGAGCAGCAAAGTGGAGCAGCGTGGTGGAGCAGCGTGGTGGAGCAGCGTAGTGGAGCAGCGTGGTGGAGCAACATGGTGGAGCAACATGGTGGAGCAACATGGTGGAGCAACATGATGGAGCAACATGGTGGAGCAACATGATGGAGCAACATGGTGGAGCAACATGATGGAGCAACATGGTGGAGCAGTGTGGTGGAGCAGTGTGGTGGAGCAACATGGTGGAGCAACATGGTGGAGCAACATGGTGAAGCAGCATGATGGAGCAGCGTGGTAGAATTTCCCAGTTCCGTCAAGTACAACAGCTGAAGTGCCCTTGGGCAAGGCACCTAACCCCAATTGCCCCTTGCCTACCACTCTGGGTTCACCGGAACTCTCTCTTGAATCATTAGTGGTGAATCATTCTCCTGAATCATTAGCGGTGAATCATTCTCCTGAATCATTAGTGGTGAATCATTCTCCTGAATCATTAGTGGTGAATCATTCTCCTGAATCCTTAGTGGTGGTGGTGCACCGATACAGATCCTGATATTGATCGGTCATGTGACCTCACAGCATCTACAATCCATCCAGCTGAATTATTTATGGGTCTGACCTCTGACCCTGCACTTACAGATCACATGGGGGGGTATATTATCAGCCCCGAGGGTCCAGAGGGGGCAGCAGGGATTTAAACAGGATGTAACCCGATGAGGATGATGGGATATGTACAGAACATCAGGATGTTTAACGGCATAGCTGCCCCCCCCACACGCCAGCATCCACACTGACCTACACCCACACAACTGTTTACACCTGGAGAACCACACACACACACACACACACACACACACACACACTTAGATTTACACACAACCACCCAAATGCCCAATCACTTACCCACAGCTGCCCCCCCCACGCCAGCATCCACACTGACCTACACCCACACAACTGTTTACACCTGGAGAACCACACACACACACACACACACACACACACACACACACACTTAGATTTACACACAACCACCCAAATGCCCAATCACTTACCCACAGCTGCCCCCCCCACACCAGCATCCACACTGACCTACACCCACACAACCGTTTATACCTGCAGAACCACACACACACACACACACACACACACACACACACACACTTAGATTTACACACCACAACCACCCAAATGCCCAATCACTTACCCACAGCTGCCCCCCCCCCACGTCAGCATCCACATTGACCTACACCCACACAACCGTTTACACCTGGAGAACCACACACACACACACACACACACACACACACACACACACACACACACACACACACACTGAGTTGTTGCTGCTCATCCCACATGTCCATGTGATGTTAGTAAAAATGGAGAAGGTTATAAATATGGCTGTGTTCTGCGGGACCCTCGCGCTCCTCCATCAGCACGTTATGTAACGCCGCCGCTGTTTCCATGGCAAAGCAGATGCACACAGTCAGGTTCCTCTGCTCCGGAACGGCAGATCCCTCAGCACATCGGTCTGATGAACCGCACTACAGCATACAGCTAACGTATACAAATACATCCAAATGTCTCCACCTAAAGGACCGCGTGTAGAAGGATCTCCTGCTCTCATCCAGAACGACGGGTTCATAAACATCTCAAACTTCATTCATCCATTATCTTCTGCTTTATCCTCTATTAGGGTCACGGGGGGGGGGTTCCCCATGTCTATCCAAGGGAGAACGTCTCAGGTGCTGGGCAGATACACCCAGGACAGCGGGGCAATCTATCGCTGGACACACACTCACACACAGACACACTCTATATGGGGCAATTTGGAGAATTCAACTGACCTTGATCCATGTTTTTGAACTGTGGGAGGAATCCGGAAAACCCGGAGGAAACCCACGCAGACACGGGGAGAACGTGGAAACTCCACCCAGATTGGGAATCAAACCGGGAATCCCTAGTGCTGAGAGGAGAACATGCCAAACCACTAAGCCGCCGTGCCGCCCTTAAATGATTATAATTATTAAATTAATGTTATGATGGAGGGTGGCATGGTGGCTTAGTGATTTAGCATGTTCTCCTCTCAGCGCTAGGTGGAGTTTCAATGTTCTCCCCGTGTCCGCGTGGGTTTCCTCCGGGTTCTCCGGTTTCCTCCCACAGTCCAAAAACATGAATCAAGGTTCAATTGAGTTCTCCAAATTGCCCCATATAGAGTGTGTGTGCGTGAGTGTTTGTCCAGTGATAGACTGCCCAGCGCCCAAAACGTTCTCCCCTGGATGGGCATGGGGAACCCCCCCCACCGCGACCCTAATAGAGGATAAAGCGGAAGGTAATGGATGGATGGATGTTATGATGGACGGTCATGCAAACCTGAGCAGGGGGTTGTAGTGGTTATCGATGAGCTGCTGCGGGTGTGAGGGGTCACAGACGGTGCACCTGTAGACCGGGTGTGGGTTTGAACCCTCGGTCACTCGCTCACTCGGTCACTCGGTCACTCGGTCATGACGTTAAAGTTCATTCGGTGTGATTTAAACGCAGCCATGCTGAATAAACGTCTGCAGTGTGATCAGACTCACGGCGTGGCGCCGCGTCTGCTGCGAAACGCCATTTCTGTGTGTTTCAGACTCATGTGCTTTATGAGCGCATGTGCTGTGTGTGTGTGTGTGTGTGTGTGTATGTGTGTGTGTGTGTGTGTGTGTGTGTGTGTGCGCAGCTGGTGCTCTTAAATTGGTGGGTTTCAACAAACAAAACCAAAGCAACAACAATCCTCAGAGACACTAAACACAGAGATGGAGGCACTAGCTGTGCCTGAAACGCACACCCACACACACACACACACACATACACACATACACACACACCCACACACACACACACACACACACACACATGGATTAAATGCATTGAGTCTGACTATTGTAATATTGCCCCAGAATGGAAGATGACACAGATTTATCGGGTGACAGTAATGGTGTGTGTGTGTGTGTGTGTGTGTGTGTGATTAATGTGAATAAGAAACACGATGGTCGTTCAGTGCTCTCACAGTTTAGCTGATTGACATTTATAGAGCCATCCATCTTTCCTTACTATGGTTACAACACACACACACACACACACACACACACACACACACACACACACAGACACACACACACAGACACACACACACAGACACACACACACACACACACGGGGGGGGTTGGTTTGAAATACCACCGCTCCGCTGCCCACATACATGTGAGTGTGTGGGAGGATTTTGGACGAAGGCGAACAAACGAGAGAGCTTTAAATCTCTGAAATTCAGCCTATCCCGTCAGTCAGCAGTGATACACATCACCGGTCTCAACTCCACAACCGTCATCATTAGCTAAGATTTAATCAACCACCCGACCAATCAGAGGAAGCGATACATCCACCTGGTGGAAACAGAACACAGAGCCGCGTGGAGGTTCTTCCCTTTGATGTTGTATCCCGTTTCTTTGATTCTGAAGTTGGTGCAGAAAACTCCATCACAAAACCAATTCCAAAACGACCGACGACGAGGGAACAGATCACAAACCAAAGGAACGGATTCCAAAAAAATCCAGAATAAAGAAATATATTTACACATTCATTTCCTCAGCTGACAGCAGGGGGCTCCACCAAAAAAACGTTAAAACTGATCAACTAAAGGGAAAAATATGGAACCATCAACAGTGGGTCAGTCGCTGAAATGGCTTTCTCAGTGTACGGCATGAAAAAACGACATTCACAAAGAAGATCTGGGAAAAATTTTATAATTTTTTAGAAAAGGAGTCTAAACTAAAATGTTTTTGGATAATTAGTAAATATTGTAATGCTGGTGTAAAAATCTTTGTTTTGTTAATCACTGTTTCTTATTTATATATATATATATATATATATATATATATATATATATATATATATATATATATATATATATATATTAAAAAAAATTTACATTTATTTATTGTTTTTATTTTTTATTTTATGTCTATCATTTTTTTTCTTTTCTTTATTAATTTTAACTTGTTTATCTTGTTTTGTTGTGTATGCATTTATAATAATGTATAAAGTAAATGTGTGATGTTATGCCTGAAAGTTAATAAACAAACTGTTTATGAAAACCATAATCAGATGAATGTAGCAGATTAAATACAGAATAAACAGACGGATCGGGGGAGACCCTGTTGGTTCTCATTACAGAACCATTATGAATCAATAAAAGTTTCTGCACAAACACACAGTTCCTGAGAAATTCTAGAAAGTTTGGTGTAAACAGCAGGAGGTCGGGTCCCCACCCAGAGAGAGACGCCCGGACCCCGCAGCTCCACCTTCATCTGAACGTCTGGCCTCGCTGCCTCGCTCTCAGCCCAGAGCACCAGCAAGCTGCTGACCAAGATAAGAGGTGGAACACGGGCGCCTCAGACGCACTCACGCACAAACACACACACACACACACACACACACTCACACACACACTCCTCTCTGAAACACTCATGTACAGTGTGTATTCATGTCAGACCAAAGTTAAGGCCTGTGCTTTTTACTCCATTATCCTGCAGACCGTGAGAGATTGGTTACCTCCATCAGGATTCATTCATCCACTAAATAATGTTTCATTTATGTCTTCAGGTAAACATATCAACAATGACCGATAAATCAAATAAAACCCTATAAATATATATATATATATATATATATATATATAATCCTTTCATTCATTATATTCCGCTTTATCCTCTATTAGGGTTGCGGGGGGGGGGGGGTTCCCCATGACCATCCAGGGGAGAACGTTTCGGGCGCTGGGTAGATACACCCAGGACAGGGCGCCAATCCATCGCTGGGCACACACTCACACACACAGACACACTCTATAAGGGGCAATTTGGAGAACTCAGTTGACCTTGATCCATGTTTTTGGGACTATGGGAGGAAACCGGAGAACCCAGAGGAAACCCACACGGACACGGGGAGAACATGGAAACTCCAGCCAGATGGGGATTTGAACCGGGAATCCCTAGTGCTGAGAGGAGAACATGCCAACCACTAAGCCACCGTGCCGCCTATATATATATATATATATATATATATATATATATAAATATAAATATAACATTTAATAAAACACATAGTACCGCTCCTTAAATCTGATTGGCTGGGTCATTTGTCAAGCTGTGACATTATTAACAATAACACATGCATGGGTGTGTTATGAATACACATAAACATACAATATTGATAAACAATACATTATTTTACATCATAAAATACCAGTCCTTTATTCATGAGGTCATCAATCACACATCCATCTATTTCCTCCATCGCTTTAAAGCTAATTACAAACGACTGACGGTCGTCCTGGCAGCATCCTCTCATCAGCCTGTGATCTCTCCATCACCTCATCCATCCATTAAACCTCTCCTTCCTCTTCTCATTCCTGAATCGATCGGCCCGGTCCACTCTTCAGATTCCACACTGGATTATTTAATCAACACCAGTATGGCTGCCCTCTCTCTCTCTCTCTCTCTCTCTCTCTCTCTCTCTCTCTCTCTCTCCTCTCTCTCGTCCACCGTGCACGTCTTCCGCTCGCCTCCTTCCTGAAGCCGTATCGCTTTCACTTTAATTAAAATGCCTCTATAAGCCACCGTGAAATTTCCTCGGAGGTCAAAAGTCAGGACGGAACAAATGAGGCCTCTGTTCCGTTCTGACCCGAGAACACGAGCGAGCCGCTGCAGCGGATGGACTCAGCTCCGTCGGCTCGAGCTTTCATCTTTTCGTGGCGCAGACAGAGCAGAGCAGAGCAGGCGCAGTGTTCTCATCCAATCACATAGAACTCATATAAACACCTCCGAGAGCCAACATCACGCGTTTGCCTTTGTCTTTAACATCCATCCCGCTGTGTTAAAGAGGGATATTCATTATTTCATTATCTTCTGCTTTATCCTCTATTAGGGTCGTGGGGGGGGGGGTTCCCCATGCCCATCCAGGGGAGAACGTTTCGGGTGCTGGGCAGATAGACCCAGGACAGGGGCAATCTATCGCTGGGCACACACTCACTCACACAGACACACTCCATATGGGGCAATTTGGAGAACTCAATTGACTTGACCCATGTTTTTGGACTGTGGGAGGAAACCGGAGAACCCGGAGGAAACCCACGCGGACACGGGGAGGACATGCAAACTCCACCCAGATGGGATTCGAACCGGGAATCCCTAGTGCTGAGAGGAGAACATGCCAAATGCTAAGCCACCGTGCCGCCAAAGATGGATATAAAATACTAAATGCTCAAAAGTATGTGGACACCTCACCATCACACCTTTACGGTCGTATTAAATACCCATCCCAGACTGCGGGGGGGGGGGGGGGGGACACAGAAACCACGACGATGAGATTTACCTTAAGATCTGCATTCAGACTAAAGCCCTGAGAAATGCAGTTCACATGGAACCTTCAGGAATATTAATATCTAGAAAACTCGGTTGCTAAGTTACAGACTATACAAAAGTCAAGGAACAAACCAATCAGAGGAGAGCGTGGTTCACATCCTGTTAATACTAAATCTGAAACAGATCTGTAAAGAACTACTCTACTGACGACACTTCTCTCGAACCCAAACTCTGTGTGTGTGTGTGTGTGTGTGTGTGTGTGTGTGTGTGTGTGTTGATTTATCGTAGAGAATCTTCACATTCATCAAACCCCGGTAACCTGCTCTGAGACGGCAGCTCTTGTAAATCAGAGCCTGAATTGGGACCGGGTCGTTAACTCGGCCTCTCAGGCATCGTTAGGCAGATAGCAGGTATCGTTTACACGAGGAGCCGGAGCTGTAGGTCAGCGTCATGGCAACCCGCTGCTTCTTGGTGGTCCTCAGTGATATGGTGAATGGGGGTCTTTAGGGCAGAGATTTAAAACGGGTCATGCTTCGTGCTCAACACTGAAAGCAGGACAACAAAGACTCTGAGTTACAGCCAATCAGAGCGCCTCTGAAAACCTGACGGCTTTAATGCGCCAACAACACTTACAGCAAGCAGTGTTCACAATAAATCCCTCAACACTGCTCACTGGACAAATTGATTCAGAACTGTGAACGTGATTTATACATTGTGATGTCATAACATTCCTCTAATGTAGCACAAATGAATGTATTCAATTAAAAACAACTTAAAATGTATCCATTCATTTATTATCTACCGTTTAATCCTCTATATGGGTGGGGGGGGGTTCCCATGCCCATCCAGGGGAGAACATTTTGGGCACTGGGCAGATACACGCAGGACAGTGTGTCAATCGATCACTGGTCACTCACTCACACAGACACACACACAAAACCTATATGGGGCAATTTAGAGCATTTAATGTACCTTGAATCCATGTTTTTGGACTGTGGGAGGAAACCGGAGAATATGGAGGAAACCCATGTGGACACAGGGAGAACATGCACACACCAAATTGGGATTCGAACATGGTTCCCCAGTGCTGAGAGGAGAACATGCCAACCACTAGGCTTTATAAAGGTTCCTGTTGGTGTAACGTCGAGACTTTTCTTCATTTAGTGAATAAAAGTTTAATTCGCTGAATTAAATGTAAAAGTGTGAGTGTGTTTAAGGTAAATGTTTTTGTGACCTATCCCATCCAATCGTTTATAAGAAAAAAAAATTATTATTTGACCAAACGTTTCCCTAAAACACCTTGAACCTTGTGTTTTGTTAGTGTTGGTGGTTTGAGGGTCGCTCGTTTACATAGTGCTTCGTTAATAAGCAACACTGAGCTGATGATGACGAATCAGTGGAGCAGACGGTCATCACGAAGTGACCAGATGGCCAAACACACAGACTTCATCATCCTGGACTTCTACTGTACATTTACTACAAAATAAACCTCCATCTGCTCTGATAATCCCATCTCACATCATCCACCACCCAACTTATTACAACCTCAGTGACCTCAAACACCGGGCAGCGCAAATACTGAGGGGCAGTACTTTTACTCATCATTAACTCATCCATTAACTCATCCATCCCTTTAACTACCCATCAATTTACCAATCAATCTGAACCATAAAGACCAGGGTGGCTCCACAAACCTCATTAAAAGAAAGGTTATGTAAAGCAGTTGAGTTGAGTTGAGTTGTTGAGTGCATCGAACATCATCGTTTCTCCAGGTTTAGAGTCTCAGGTGGGAGGTGATTGGAAAAGTTTTGGAATGATGGAGGAGGTGGTAAACATAAGAGACACTTTGGTTTTTCAAATCAGCTCCTGTTGTGTTCGTGAACCGTGGGTGGAAACTGCACCCACACAAACATGAGGAGAACATGCAAACCCCACACAAAAAGGACCTAGTCATGTCCAAAAACACGTTTAGGACATAACTGCTTTGAGGTGTGGACCACTGGATTCATCTTTATGATGTTTATGTTTTTATCACATCAAATATTACATGTGGGTGGCACGGTGGTTTAGTGGTTTAGCATGTTCTCCTCTCAGCACTAGGGATTACCAGTTCGAATCCCCATTTTTGCAGTTTGCATGTTCTCCCCGTGTCCGCGTGGGTTTCCTCCGGGTTCTCCTGTTTCCTCCCACAGTCCAAAAACATGGAGCAAGTCAATTGAGTTCTCCAAATTGCCCCCCTGTCCTGGGTGTATCTGCCCAGCGCCCGAAATGTTCTCCCCTGGATGGGCATGGGGAACCCCCCGCGACCCTGATAAAAAGTATTGGTAGACGCCAACAGCTTATGTATTGATGAAGGACCTGGCTCACTGTCTGCATTCTAGTTTTTCCCAAAGCTGCTGGATGGGTTTGGGTTCAAAGGTTCCTCCACACTGAACTCATCCAGTCATGTCGTTATGGACCTTTGGCTTTGTGCATCAAAAATAAAGAGCCGTCCCCAAAATCGTCCTTCAAAGTTTAAAGCATGGTTCGGTTCCTGATCTTATTTGGTTGTGGTGATGAGGCTGAATAAAATGCTGATATTGCATTTTTTCCATGTAATGGTTGGTAACCAGCCTCCGTGGAAGTGGCAGAATATGCCGGGTGGGTGGGTGGCGCGTCAACGTGCCAGTGAACGGCGCCGACGTGACGACACTCTGCAAGGCGTCAGGATTTTTCGCAAGACTGTGAAAAACGAGAGAAATCTGAAAATCTCGTCTGAGAGCCAGTCATAAATCAATCCATCTGATCTCCATCTTCATCCGGAGAAGCCGGCGTCTTTATTCTAACTGTAACATTCATTCATTCATTCATTATCTCCCGCTTTATCCTATATCAGGGTCGTGGGGGGGGGGTCCCCATGCCCATCCAGGGAAGAACGTCTCGGGCGTTGGGCAGATACACCCAGGACAGGGGGCAATCTATCGCTGGGCACACACTCACTCACACACACACACTCTATATGGGGCAATTTGGAGAACTCAATTGACTTGATCCATATTTTTGGACTGTGAGAGGAAACCGGAGAACCCGGAGAAAACCCATGCGGACACGAAGAGAACATGGAAACTCCACCCAGATGGGGATTCGAACCGGGAATCCCTAGCGCTGAGAGGAGAACATGCTAAACCACTAAGCCACCGTGCCGCCGTAACTGTAACAGATTGGGTGAATTTCAGAAGGACTTGTTTCATCATCTCACCAGGAGTCAGATTCATTATGACATCAGAGTTCATTCCCTTCAGACCTCCACCCCCCTCCATCCACACTGTTTAAACATGCCGAGCGTCTGCAGAGGACGCAGCAGATTCGGGTTAAATCTGAACCTCTGGAGGAGTGCAGATCCGGGGCTGTTATTTATGTTCGCGTGTTCAGCTCGCAGCAGTGCAGCGATCTTTCATCATTTCTCGGCCCACTCAGCGCTCGGGCTCCGGAAACCTGCATCCTGACTTCTCCCTCCCTGATTTCTCCCTGACTTCTCCCTGATTTCTCCCTGACTTCTCCCTGATTTCTCCCTGATTTCTCCCTGACTTCTCCCTGACTTCTCCCTGACTTCTCCCTGACTTCTCCCTGACTTCTCCCTGACTTCTCCCTGACTTCTCCCTGACTTCTCCCTGGCTTCTCCCTGATTTCTCCCTGACTTCTCCCTGGCTTCTCCCTGGCTTCTCCCTGATTTCTCCCTGACTTCTCCCTGACTTCTCCCTGACTTCTCCCTGATTTCTCCCTGACTTCTCCCTGACTTCTCCCTGACTTCTCCCTGATTTCTCCCTGGCTTCTCCCTGGCTTCTCCCTGATTTCTCCCTGACTTCTCCCTGACTTCTCCCTGATTTCTCCCTGACTTCTCCCTGATTTCTCCCTGGCTTCTCCCTGAATTCTCCCTGGCTTCTCCCTGGCTTCTCCCTGACTTCTCCCTGATTTCTCCCTGGCTTCTCCCTGATTTCTCTCTGGCTTCTCCCTGATTTCTCCCTGATTTCTCCCTGAATTCTCCCTGAATTCTCCCTGAATTCTCCCTGGCTTCTCCCTGATTTCTCCCTGGCTTCTCCCTGAATTCTCCCTGGCTTCTCCCTGATTTCTCCCTGGCTTCTCCCTGGCTTCTCCCTGACTTCTCCCTGGCTTCTCCCTGATTTCTCCCTGGCATCGGTGCTTTCAGATCAGGAGCAAAAACTTTCTCCTGTCATCTATAAAGCATCGGATCTGTTCCTTCCACAGGAGCACGACCAGGGCCGAGTCAGCCATGTTTTCAAAGGAGGCGGGGGGGGGGGGGTGCTGAGTTTATGGCACCATCCATCACAACGGCGTTAACCATGTCAACTCATTCCTATAGAAGCGATGGCAGGGTTCCTGGATGTTTCATCATAACAGTTTGTAAAGATGATGTGAGTGAGAAGAAGATGAAGTCTCCATCCTCCTCCAGGTTTGGTAGATCTCAAGGGATGGAGAGTTGATAGATGGATTTTAGAAACCGGTAGCATCAAATTAAAAGTGACCGATGGTGTAAAATCCTAAAACCATTACCTTACATTTACATTTGGTCATTTAGCAGACGCTTACATCCCTGGAGCAGTGAGGGTTTAGGGTTTTGCTCAAGGAGCCACAATGGTAACATCAGCGGTCCTGGGATTTAAATGGTTAATATAAAAAAAATCACCATTCATTTCATCTTCTATGGTGGCACGGTGGCTTAGTGGTTTAGCATGTTCTCCTCTCAGCACTAGGGATTCCCGGTTTGAATCCCCATCTGGGTGGAGTTTCCATGTTCTCCCCGTGTCCGCGTGGGTTTCCTCCGGGTTCTGCGGTTTCCTCCCACAGTCCAAAAACATGGATCAAGTCAATTGAGTTCTCTAAATTGCCCCATATAGAGTGTGTCTGTGTGTGTGAGTGAGTGTGTGTCCAGTGATGGATCGGCGCCCTGTCCTGGGTGTATCTGCCCAGCGCACAAACTTTCTCCCCTGGATGGGCATAGGGAACACCCCCACCCCCACCCCGCGACCCTAATATAGGATAAAGCGGAAGATAATGGATGGATTGATAGAAATTCGGCAAAAATATTAAAACTATTTTGAAATTGTTTTGGCAAACGAATTAAAAAATTAATAAAGCTGCCATGATGATGTTTATAGAGGATGTGTTAATTACAGAAACTTAAACCTGTATTTAGCCGCACGGTGGCTTAGTGGTTGGCATGTTCTCCTCTCAGCACTAGGGATTCCCGGTTTGAATCCCCATCTGGGTGGAGTTTCTACGTTCTCCCCGTGTCTGCGTGGGTTTCCTCCGGGTTCTCCGGTTTCCTCCCACAGTCCAAAAACATGGATCAAGTCAATTGAATTCTCCAAATTGCCCCATATAGAGTGTGTCTGTGTGAGTGAGTGTGTGCCCAGCGATGGATTGGCGCCCTGTCCTGGGTGTATCTGCCCAGCGCCCGAGATGTTCTCCCATGGATGGGCATGGGGAACCCCACCGCGACCCTAATAGAGGATAAAGCGGGAGATAATGAACGAATAAACCTGTATTTAGGAGTGGCGTCCGTATACAGGACCAACATTCTGAGCACAGATCTCATTCACAGAGTCAGTGTTCAGGGAAAGTAAAGACTGTCCTGATGTTAACAGAGTGTTCAGTGTGAGATGGAGAAACGACAAAGCCGTGACCTCATGTCCTCATGTCCTCTGTATGATGAATATTAAATATATATATATATATAATTATATTCTCTCCGACTGAGAACCAACCTTTATGAAAAGTCACCTGTTATAAAGGTGCTCAGTGTTTGTTTCTGTCCCGCAGACTCTTTAAAGTCATGATTTTAATCATAAAGCTCAGGATTGGTCTGCACGTCACTCAGGAGGTGGCATGTTCGGTTCCCTGAGGTTTATCAGTTTAATGACGTTCACGTTACGATCTCACGGAATATAAACGTGACAGTCACGCGGAATAAACCGATACTGATCAATTTAATCGATTTTTAATCGAACCGTTGTGGAGTTCAGGAGTTAAACATGATAACTGTAAATAATAACACCTCGCAAAAGTCGCTGTGCAGCTATTTTGGGAAGCGGGCGCTCGTTGCCTGACAACCGCAGCCTGTGGGATGAAAACGGGCACCGTCCCAAATCGCATTACTCTGTACTTAGTAGTGTCCACGGATGTGAGGTGTATTTAGGGACGGGCGCTCTAATAAAGCGGAGTGTTGGGCGGTTTGGGACGGGACCCCCGCCCCCCGCTGCACCGCGGGTCTGATCCGAGTTCTTGGCCGCTCACCTGAAGCCGTGGTCCCCGCAGTGAACGATGACGCGCCGCGGTCCGGATGACGTCACTCCCGCCTTTTAATCCCAGAACACGGACAGAGACGCGCGGCGGCTTTTTTTTTTTTTTAATCCGCGCGCGCGGCCGTGACGTCAGAGGGAGCGCGAGCTGCTGCTGCTGCTGCTGCGCGCGGACAGATAACTGCGGACCCGGCGCGTGCGGCTCCGAGCCACGCGCGCGCAAGGGGGCGGGGCTATGCTCACCGAGCCGTGACGTGTCGGACCGCTACCTCCGTGCGTGTGCGTTATATAACCAACTAACGATTCAAATAAAGTGCGTTATAATAAACAAAGGAACGTTTCAAATAAAATTAAAAAACAACGCACGTCACTGCTTCTGATTGGTGTGTTCATCCAGGTTCATAATAAAAATAAAAAAAATAATAATAATAAAGAATCGATCATTTCGACATTTATTTACTGACTAATGTTCGGGTTTAATTAGTTCTCATTAGTTTTAAGGCTGACTATTCATTTGTAAACATTTTGTAACAACATTATAAAGAAGACGGCATCCTGACTGAATGAGGGCGTATTACGTCACCCTATTATGTGTTTATTAATATATAAATTAATTAACATGAATAGAAACATACTGTGTTTGAACATATGATATTGTCTCATAATATCTAGTGCAAAGCGACACGGTGGGTTAGTGGTTTAGCATGTTCTCCTCTCAGCGCTGGGGGATTCAGATTGGAATCACGATCATGGGTGGAGTTTCCATGTTCTCCCCGTGTCCGCATGGGTTTCCTCTGGGTTCTCTGGTTTCCTCACACAGTCCGAAGACATGGATTCAAGGCGAATTGAATGCTCTACATTGCCCCATATAGTGTGTGTGTTTATAAGAGTGTGTGTGTCCAGCGATAGATTGGCGCCCTCTCGTGGGTGGATGGGCATGGAGACACCGTACCCCAGAACATCCAGTCTAATCAGCGGTGGTGTTTTCTTGGTACGTGGTGCCGCTCGTCCCTCTGGAGGTCAGGGTTTCCAGCAGATGACCTGGATGGCGGTGGCCGTGGCTCTCTGGATGATTGAGGACGGGTGGCCCAGGCACGTCTCCAGCTGTGGCACACACTCGAGCAGTTTCTGCCGGCCACGCGGTGCCTCTGCCAGGCAGGTGATGGCGCGCAGGGCATTGGCACACGAGGTCACATCCTCACCCTGCACCAAACACAGCAGAGGAGGAATGGCGTCGGCCTCCAGCGCCTGGAACTTCCCTGTGGAAGGAGACAGACGCGTTTCAGTAATAAATACCTTTTTATGTCGCCATGTTTGGTTTAATTAATTTATTCGTGCAATGAATCTCTACATGGCATCATTGTCTTATAGTTTTTATTTAGTTATTATGATTTTAAAGGGTTTTTTTTAAAGATCTGAGACCTTGAGTGATGATGGTGGTGTACATGATGACACCGGCAGCGTTCGCTCTGACGTCTGGATCATCATCCGACAGCAGGGCCACTAAATCAGGGATAACATCCTCCTCACACACCCTCAACTTTCCCTCCACTGGAACACTGTGTGTGTGTTTGTGTGTGTGTGTGTGTGTGTGTGTGAGAGAGAGAGAGAGAGAGAGAGAGAGAGAGAGAGAGAGAGAGTAAGAAAGAGAAAGAGTGAGAGATAGTTAACATTATACACAGACAAGCCACTAGAGGTCAGCAAAGTATTTCGAAAAGTATTGTCAGCAGTGTAGCCACAGGTTTCTGTGTGATTACAGGTGTGTTAACGTTCGGACACTTTGGACATTTAACAAACAGAAGTGTTAAATGTTTGCAGACGGCTGATTATAAACTGTACGGGATGTAAAAGCGGCAGCTGACCTGATGGCCATCAAGGCCGATGTGGCTGCCCGGCGGATGAGGGTGGATGTGTGCCTCAGCTGCTCTTTCAGGATGGACACGGCGTTGCTGTTGAGAGCAGGGATCGGATTCACTCTCGTACAGGAGGTCAACGTTGAGATGACCAGCTCCCTGACCTCAACAAGCTCCACTGGAATCTTCATGACAAGTCTCGGTATCAGTCCAATAGACATCATATGTGCCACGCCTATGAACAAATCCACAGCATATGAGTGTGTGTTAAAGATCTGAGAGACATACACTCAACCTAGTGTCAGAGAAATAAAGACCTGCAGGAAACTGAGCCAGGATCATCAGCGTCTGGTGCAGGTTCTTACGGCAGATGTCCAGAGGGTCGTCGAGGAGCTCGGTGAGAGATCCTGGAACATCCCACTTCAGCAAGGCCTCTCTGTAATCACCGTTACATCAGGTCACAGCAGCAGTATGCATCACTTTAACCTCCACACCAACCTCCATACTGAGTGGTTGCTATGGTAACATGAACACTACATGGCCAAAACTAAAGCTAACAAATAAATTTGAGTTTAATTCTGAATCACAGCTGCTGTGTGAACACCCACCTGCCCACGCTGTGAGACGCCAGCAGATAAAGAGCCTCCGTGGTTTTGCTTCTGATCAGATCATCTTCGTCTCTCAGTAACATCTTTAATCTCTCCATACAACCTACAATCAGACACCCATCTAATTATCTAGTGTTAATAAGATGAATTAATTAATACTTCAGGATATCCTTCAGAATATCATGAGCCTTTCAGGATCATTTCTGTGCATGATCTCACATGTACCGTTATACACATTATAAATTGATGCTATATTTATATTTTATATTCTAAACTTACATCTATTGTATAATACTTGGGCGGCACGGTGGCTTAGTGGTTTAGCATGTTCTCCTCTCAGCGCTAGGGATTCCCGGTTCGAATCCCCATCTGGGTGGAGTTTCCATGTTCTCCCCGTGTCCGCGTGGGTTTCCTCCGGGTTCTCCGGTTTCCTCCCACAGTCCAAAAACAGGGATTAAGTCAATTGAATTCTCAAAATTGCCCCATATAGAGTGTGTCTGTGTGAGTGAGTGTGTGCCCAGCGATGGATTGGAGCCCTGTCCTGGATCTATCTGCCCAGCGCCCGAGACGTTCTCCCCTGGATGGGCATGGGGAACCCCACCGCGACCCTAATAGAGGATAAAGCGGAAGATAATGAATGAATGAATGAATGTATAATACTTTTATATATAGTGTGTGTGTATATATATATATATATATATATTATATATATATATATATATATATTCATAAATTTACATACTTGGAATTTTACATACTGTATATACATATATTTATATATTATATTTATAGTTAAAATATTATATTTATACCCGCAGTCGTATACTATATATATATATCTATATATAATATATATATATATATATATATATATATATATATATTATATATATATATATATATATATATATATATATATATATTATTAGTATATTTCACACATCTATATACTGTATTTTTGTATTTAATTTTTTTTTTTTCCCATTTTCTTCTTTAAAATTTTAATTTAAATGATAACTTTAAAATAGGCAGCACGGTGGCTTAGTGGTTAGCACGTTCGCCTCTCAGCTCTAGGGATTCCCGGTTCGAATCCCCATCTGGGTGGAGTTTCCATGTTCTCCCCGTGTCTGCGTGGGTTTCCTCCGGGTTCTCCGGTTTCCTCCCACAGTCCAAAAACATGGATCAAGTGAACTGAATTCTCAAAATTGCCCCATATAGAGTGCGTTTGTGTGAGTGTGTGTGTGCCCAGCGATGGATTGGCGCCCTGTCCTGGGTGTATCTGCCCAGCGCCTGAGATGTTCTCCCCTGGATGGGCATGGGGAACCCCACCGCGACCCTAATAGAGGATAAAGCGGGAGATAATGAATGAATGAATGAACTTTAAAATAACGGGGTAATCGGGGTCCGTAATTTCGTTCTTATCTCATCTACCACATGTGATATTAATGATAATAACATTTTCTTGATTGGTATGTTCTCCTTGTGTTTTGTGTTGAGGAAATATGTGTGTGTGTGTGTGTCGTTGTTAAATGCGTCACAGTGTGTGTGTGTGTGTGTGTGTATGAATGCGTGAACTCTTCGCACCGCAATGTAAAGTCTCGTAAACCCGCTCGGGATCGTGCAGCAGGTCGCAGAGTGAGAACAGCGCCGCCTGCTGGATGCAGCGCTCCTCTGCGCACAGCTCCCTCGCGAGCCGAGGCAGGGCCCGGCGACCAAAAGCCAGCGTGGCCCGCCGAGGGTCGATCAGCGGCGGCAACTGATCTGAGATCCGCGTCCCGGCCATCGGTCCCCTGCAGGAACACCACGGGGTGCAAACGTTATCATAATGCATAATGACACTGAGGAGACCCACGCAGAATCTGTCGGCTTTACACGGATGTAAAGGTTTATTACAGAACCTCACGCTAAACAGCAGAGAGTAACAGTTCCTTTATTTTAAACCATCATGCTGCTGCCCCCCCCCCTCCAGTCCCCCACCGAGCCTCGCTCCTCAAAGTGTGTCTTCCTTAAAAAACTGTTTTTTTTTTTTAACAGAAAAGTTTTTTTCTTGCCACTGTTGCTTTGGATTTTTTAATGTGGCAATGTACTGTTGTAATAAATAGAAATGAAAATATTAAAGAAAATGTTAAAAATAAAAATTTTAAATTACACACACAGCACAGAGATGGAGGAAGAGACAGGAGAGCGAGAAGAACAGTCCACTGCAAAGATACAGGACGCTTGTCAGATCGTCAGAGAGAAAAAAAGTGTGTGTTTAATTATGTGCATTACTCCCAAAATCAAATTAAGACATTTAACCCCACCTGAAAAAAACCCACTTTCAGGAGGCTCAGTCATTTCCCTCCTGCAGGAGGCGATAATGAAATGGGTGCAAAATAATACCCTAGAGTTTCTACAGTGTTAGAAATTAAATTAAATTAAATAACATTCATTACATCAAGTAATGAACGTTAACTCATGCTGACCTGCAGGGGAGGACACTTACAAAGGGGACGGTACTAACTCATCTAAGAGTTTATCCACCGTCTCTGATTAAAGTAAATATTAAATGTAGATATTATGATTGTGGAATTACTTTATTATATACAGAGGTGTTTTTATCAATAAGCTCGTTATTCAGACTGAATTATAAAGAGCTCATTGTGTGTTAGAGCATCAGCTCTGCAGTAAATGTTGTGATCAGACGTCATGTTGCACTGATCTGACATCAGTTTGATACGTGAAGCAGTTTCTGAGTATTTAAGGTACTTTTGTCATATTTCTGTAAGTTAGTTTGTTATATTTCGGGGTGCGTTCTGTAACTCAACCTGAGCTTCGTCTGAACACCTGACGTTCTAAGTGATGGTCCTTTAGTTTTATCTCTATGACAACTACCACTCTCAACATTCCAAAGTTTTGGAGAATGTTTTATTATACTCTGTGGAAAGTCGAGAAATTATAAAACTGAGAAAATAGTTTTTTAAGGTTCTGACCTATTTTCGGTGATTTTTTTACTTTTTTTCTCTCCCACAACGTTATTGTTTTATTCTGCTTTTTTTACAGAACGGTTAGAAACACGGGCGGCACGGTGGCTTAGTACTTGGCACGTTCTCCTGTCAGCGCTGGGGATCCATGTTTGAATCCAAATCTGGGTGGATGTTCTCCCTGTATCTGTGTGGATGTCTCTGGTTTTCTACCACAGTCCAAAAACATGGCTCAAGGTAAATTGAATGCACCAAATTGCCCCATATTAGAGTGTGTGTGGGTGAGTGTGTGCCCAGCGATAGATTGGCGTCCTGTCCTGGGTGTATCTGCCCAGCGCCCAAAACGTTCTCCCCTGGATGGGCATGGGGATTTTTGTGTTCTCTTTACAGATGAACACATTCAACATATAATAGTTAAATAAATACTACTACTAAAAAAAATTATAAAAAAAAAAAAAAAAATTTAATATCTAATAGTTTCAAGACGGAGCGATTTACAAACAGGAAAATTACGTAATTAATAAATTAATAAATTAGCTGATCTACAAAAGACAGATAAAGATTTCGCACAGATAAGCCAAAACATTTTTGTTTTAAAAAGTAAAGTTTCTTACCTTTTTCCTTTTTGAAGCTGCAAATCAGATGTTTAATGTCGTTCATGTTTCCATCAGTGTGTAATTCGTTATTAAATTGAGGGATGGTTTCATGTTAACACTCAGAATAAAGCGTCTTATTAATATTTAATGTATTAAATAATAAAAACGGTGATTTATTTAAATATCAGAGTAAATCAGAGGTTTTCTTACCTGATCTTATGTGTAAAGTCCGACGCGGTGTTTGTTTTCTTCCTGTTGCTAGGTAACGACGTGTCGAGCTGTTTACATCCTGACGCGTTTTGTTAAAAGCTGTAACTTTGGCGCCCTCTTGTGGTGATACTGTGCAATAACACTTAGAGACGGGTTTTATGCTTAGGGGCAATTAGAGGTTTAAACGAAAATGCAAGTTCAGAAATAAAATAAATCAACGAATAAATGACAGAATAAAAGAAAGAAAACCATTAATGTCTTTTAATTAAAATGATTTAATGTAATAACAAATAAAAAAAAAACTTTTAATTATTTCATCTCCTTCAGCCAAAATGATTTTTCTTTAAATTATCATTAAAATTCACCCAAAAAATTGTTTATTTAGATTAAAATAATAAAAAAAAAACTAAAATAATAAACAATAAACTGTCATACACAGCACTGGGCACATGCATGTTTACCCATGTTTGAGGGTAACAGTTTAGGGAAGGGGTTTTCCTGTTTTAGCATGACTGTACCTCACTGCGTTATCAGAACATGGGGGACTAAGGGAGACATCAGAGGGAGAAGGTTCTCATACAGGTGTGATGTGTCCACATCTGGAGCTGTATTATATGTTTAGATGTCAGAATGTCAGATCTAGATCTGGGGAGGGGGCAGGTTCAGGATCTGTAGCCGTGCAGCTTGACGTGCAGGTCGATGAGCTGTCGGATGAAGCCCCGGTTCGGGATGATCCCCCGCCCCTCCTTCACCTTATTAATAGCCTCCACCAGGGTCATATCGTGCTTCAGCATCAGGTACGCCAGCACGACGGTGGCCGAGCGGCTCACCCCAACGTGGCAGTGCACCAGGATTTTACCTGCAGAGAGTAAAGGTCAGCTGAACGTAACCCCACCGTAACCCGCTTCCCTGCAGCCTGATGAGCCGCTCACCTCCCGCACTGAGGGCTCTGTGTATGAACTCGGCTCCCGAGCTGAAATTGACGCTCATGTCGTAGGCGGGCGAGTCGTGGGCCTCGATGCCCAGGTAGGTGATGCCCGTGCCAGAGTAAAAGTCATCACCGCGTCTGGAGCTGTGGGCGCAGTTAAGGACGTGAGTGAAGCCCTGCCTGCGGAGTTCGGCTCGGTTCTCAGCGAAATCCCTGCGAAACAAAGTCGGCCTCGTCAGAACACAGACTCAGGTGTGGAAGGGGGCGTGGTCTGTTCAGTTCACCTGTTCGTGTCACTGAATGCACTGTTAACATAAACCTCAGGATTCGTTTAAGTGCAGGAGGTGTGGCCTCATGATCTCTTAATGAGGAGGTGTGGCCTCATGATGTCTTAATGAGGAGGTGTGGCCTCATGATGTCTTAACGAGGAGGTGTGGCCTCATGATGTCTTAATGAGGAGGTGTGGCCTCATGATGTCTTAATGAGGAGGTGTGACCTCATGATGTCTAAATGAGGTGTGTGGCCTCATGATGTCTTAATGAGGTGTGACCTCATGATGTCTTAATGAGGTGTAGCCTCATGACGTGTTAATGAGGAGGTGTGGCCTCATGATGTCTTAATGAGGTGTGGCCTCATGATGTCTTAATGAGGAGGTGTGGCCTCACGATGTCTTAATGAGATGTGGCCTCATGATGTCTTAATGAGGAGGGGTGGCCTCATGATGTCTTAATGAGGTGTGGCCTCATGACGTCTTAATAAGGAGGTGTGGCCTCATGACGTCTTAATGAGGAGGTGTGGCCTCATGACGTCTTAATGAGGAGGTGTGCCCTCACGATGTCTTAATGAGATGTGGCCTCATGATGTCTTAATGAGGAGGTGTGGCCTCATGACGTCTTAATGAGGAGGTGTGGCCTCATGACCTCTTAATGAGGAGGTGTGGCCTCATGATGTCTTAATGAGGAGGTGTGGCCTCATGACATCTTAATGAGGAGGTGTGGCCTCAGTATTAAAGTCTACATTAAGAACACACACAAAATGAAATAGAATATTGTTTGTGATTTTAAATCCTCTTTAAATATTAAAAGTTTAAAGTCACCAAAGTTCTTTAAAGTAATCGATTTCTCAGACGAGGGTTCTTACGCAGAACCCCCCCCCCTCGAGACACAATGCTGAACTCACATGTCCCCGATGAACAGCCTGCTCCAGACTTCATTCGCAGGACTGTTGATGGCTCTTCCAGCGAACAGAAGCTGCTCCACCTCCATCACAGCCGAACCCGGGGAGGTGAAATCAATCTCCTTCCTCTCCCACCGCCGGTCCGTCCGGGACCCTGCAGACCTGAAGGACATTGTCAGCAGAACCTTAAAGCTCCACAGGAGACCTGAGAACGTTGTTCATGAAGGTGCGCAGGGCTTCCACTCCGCCGTTGTTCTGTTGCCTCTGTGGGAGCAGTGAGCGTGTGCGGTGCAGACGGTGGGGGTAGATTCCGGGCAGATGGGGTTATTTTAGGACTGACAGGGCTGACAGTGCCAGGACTGCAGATCAGAGCAGATCAGTTATACACAGAACGCCGCTCAGAGCCGGAGCCCGGGGTCCTCCACACGTCACCTCCTGCTGAAACATCCCAGAACCCACTTCTGACTAACTTGTTGTTCTGACTGAAGAACACTGTTGATTAAAGTAAGAGTTTGGGGAAGGCCCCGGTTCTATTTTTAAAATGTTTTAAATAATGTAACTTCGGAATGAACCGGTGATGTTCATCCAACATCGGTACCCAACCTCACAACCTGAACCCAGCTCTCACCTCACCGCAGGTCGGGTTCGATCCCCAGGCAACGCAGACACGGTACCTCCAATAAAATCATGAGCCTGCGTCTGCCAAACGCTGGTTACCGTCTAACCCAGATTACTCACCGGCATCTACCTTCTAATTTAAAAAATTATTGATTTAGACATTCAAAATTGAAAACACACCTGCACCACCACGTCAGGGTCACTGCAGTACTGAGCATCATACACCACCCTAATGATACCTGCTCTGTCCATTGTTCTGATCATCAGAGAACAGAGTAAAGGGGACTAACAGAGTGTAGAGGAACGGATGGACTACAGAATGGAACTGCACAACTACAGACCCCATGTTTAAGGTGGTGGATCTGATGGACTGAACAGTTCAAACAGGTGCTTTATGCAGAGTTCATAAATTATTAAGGAACAGAAATCTGGCCCCTGAGTGTTGTGTTCAGGACGTAAAGCAGAGACTCACGCGGAGCCGCAGGGCAGACGGATGGAGGCTTTATTGTCGGGGTGGTGTTGGGGTTGGGTCTCATGTTTAAACCATGCAGAACATCGGAGACCTCAGCAGGCAGGTTTTGGTCCTGTGTTCACTTTGGAGTTTATATACACGAGTTCTACAAATATACTCTTCTGTGGAAAGTTAGTACTGTACATTTTTGGAGTTCGGGGGGGGGGGACGGGGGGGACGGGGGACATCCAGAGACAAAGAGGAGGCCTTTCAGAGACATGCAGGTCGCCTCCTCCGACTCCACTCGCTCCGTTTAGTCTCTATGAAAAAGCACCTGCCGAAAACATGGCACCGTCGGTCCTTCCACGGGTCGAGCGACGGGAGGAAGACGCGCCGAAGGGGTCCTCATCACGGACACTGTGGACACTGTGGACACCGGGACACCCTGTGTACAGAGGAGCACTGAAGAGCTGCTCCGTCTGTGTCCTCGTTGGTCGGAGCGCCATCCAGATCCGATGGGAAAAGCAGCCGGGATAGGTCCCGCTCAGCAGTCCTGTCCATCACACACGTCGTCCTCCGCGGGTTACAGTTTGTTTATATTCAGACCGTACACGGACAGATACACACGTAACGATACACACACACACACACACACACACACACACCATCGTAAGAATATCGTGAATGCTGGACCGAGACTTTGGTGCAGAGGGCAAAGAAGGTAGGGTTGCCATGACGACACCATAGATACGGTCGGCGCTGAAAATACATACAGTGTCCTATTTAAAATATTTTATTCCTTTATTTGTTAAGCTTTTTATTTTCAGGACGATTAAAGGTGAGTCGTAAAGGTATTCCCCCGGCGTCGCCCCGCCCGTCTGCTGCGTGAGCGACACGTTCAGCTCGACGTCACGCAACACTACGATTTTAAAAAAACATCAACGTGGTTACGACAGGTTTCTGAACGTTTAACCCACAGCGCCAAAGGACGAGGGGAGTGTGACTTCGGCACGAGACAATGTGGTGTGTTACACACCGCAACAGATCTGACGGCACCACGCACGAGCACCGGGAGAGAACACACACTAATCCGGATGATCGACCACAAAAAAAAAAATAATAATAATAAAATAACTAAAGCACCTGAACTACTGTCTGTTACGTTTAAGTTATTTATTTTATACATTTATTTATTATTACAGCATAACTTCGTCTATGTTGATTGTGTGTGTGCGTGTGTGTGTGTGTACCTAAGCTGATTTAATTTCTGAAAAACGAAAAGGGGATAGCACTAGCCAATCACGTGTGTGCGTGAGCTCCCATTCACCAAAGTCTCCTCTGAAAGTGGCACCACCACAAAAATATCAGCTCATAAAAATAAGGTGGCCGTCAACATCGAGGAAGCATCGAACCGTTCTCATCCCCTCAGACTGAGCTGAGAATTAAATTACATTTACATTACAACCCAGAGAAAAGAAACAGAATGGTACTTAACGTTTGTCAGATAGGGGGCGCCGCTGTGCTGTCTTTTTTTTTTTTTTTTTTTTTAAACTTCTCCCTCCACCTCAGGATGGAACAACTTCACATGAACACCTGGGGTTAATTCGGGAGGTCTCATGAGCTCACAATGGAGGACTGGTATAGTTCCAATATAGCGGGTAAACGGGAACTAGATGCAGGAGCTATTTCTTTAAAGGGGGAGGAGTTAGTATGATTTATTGCATTGTGCTTCAGACCTCAGATCATGAGCACAGAAGGGATACGAAGCCAAGAGATCCAACAATGCACTCCGACGAGCTTCTCAAGTGAAGATCCCAGCCTCCAACAACAACAGCTGGATGGTCCAGGAGGTCCAGGGTGGCATAATCCTGTTTTGGCCGTGAACCGATGTCTGAACACTGGTTCCCAAGAAAATAACCCTGTTTCTAGAAGGCCTTGTTCTCCAGACGCTCCAGTATGGCCTGGATCTTCTGCACAGCCTCCTTCCGGGCGTAGCGCACGGCGTCCTGCCCGTTGGTCTCCACCGAGTCCAGGACCAGCAGCTCTTTGGTCAGCAGCTCCTCCAGACAGCGGTAGTTCTTGTCCGTCTTCCTGCCGACGAATTCGTCCACGTGGTTCCGCAGCATCTCCACGCGGAACAGGACCTGCTGCACCTGGGCCAGGCTCGGGTTGTCGTGAACGGGCTGCGGCGCCGGCGTTGGGTTGGGTGGCTCCGGGTTGGGGGCGGGTCTGGGTTGGGTTCCACCCCCTGATGATGATTTGGTGTACATCTGAGGAGGGGCGCTGTACTCTGAAGGCTTGCCCTGGCCCGCGCTGGGGTTCGAGTTGGGGGTTCCAGGTCGAGCTTTCGTTTGGTTTCGGGGATTTACGTGAGCTGGACCGGGATACGGCGGCTCCTACAGACAGAGGGCAGGAGTTCGGGTGGAGATTGTTGGGTTTATTTTGTTTATAAATTAAGCAAAGATCAAAAAGCTCATTAACTAAAAAGATCAAATAAAACACCTGATTTTAAAAAAGATTATTATAGAGCTTAGACAATAAAACTACAAAAACATACTCAGTAATAAAATCAAATCAAAACTAAAACATATTCTTGAAAAAAAACAAAAAACTGCTGCTTTAATTTTATTTTGGTGAAAATTAATGTACAAATAAATTTAATGTAAAATTCCAAAAGTAAAAACTTCCAGATCTGATTCTTTTCTAAACCTCGGCCATTGAAGGACTAAAAATAGGGGTGTATTCAACTAAAGATTTTCATAGTCGAATCTGATTCGTCAGATTTTCCCTATAGTCGACTGATAGTCGAATCAGTTAAAATTTCACAACAAGCGCTATAAGCGTAGTTTTTAAAAAACGATTTTTTAAAAATATTTTACTTGTTTTTCTAACAAAAGAAAACCTTTTTCTTTTGTTTTTCTTTTTTTTTTTTTTTCTAGAAATTAGGATGATTTTTTTTGACATATATATATATATATATATATATATATATATATATATATATATATATATATATATATATAAACTGACTTTCTAACAAATTCTTAAGTAAATAAAATAAAATAATAAAATGTGAACATCTTCAGAGCACCTCGATCTCAGCTCACTAACCGAGCCTTTAATCCTTACTGCACTGCTCCTCTAAAAAAACGATTTCTTATCTGAGCATCCTCATCTCCGTCTCGTCTTCAGAGTCTCTGTCTCTAATCTGTACATTCTGCAGGTCTGATTTCTGTAAACTGACCCTTCCGTTTATAAAAACGTATTTTCATATTAAAAAAAACAACTGGAATCTCTGCAGAATCAGGTCTTTAATCAGTGAAGACGTTGGTACCTTGTGCTTGATGTGGTCGTAGGGTGGTGGTGCGGGACCCTGCCAGGGTGGGGGGTGAGCAGGGCGTGTGTGGTTGGTGTAATGCCCTTGGGGTTGGTACGGCGCTGTGTGTGGCCAGGTTTCATGCTGAGGTTGTGTGGGCAGAGCCTGCTGGGGGGCATAAGGAGTGGTGGGGGGGCAGCCTTCTGCATAGGGTGGGTAAGAGCTGGGCGGGTAACCAGGAGCCTGAGGATGAAACAAACATGAAGGAATGATTAAGTAATGTTAGAAATGTTTGGGTTTGTATCTGGACACGCCCCCTGCCGGGGGTATTTTGGGGTAGGAGCGGGTCCGTACCGTTTGGCAGTGTGGCACCGGATACGGTGGCTGAGGAGAAGCAGCGGCGGGTCGCTCCTGGCTGTGGTACTGCGGTTGTCGTGGTTGAATCTGCTCGTTGCAATAGAATGGACTGGAGGCGTGAAGGACGTTGGGGGGGTACTGACCCGGGTTATAGACCCCATTGGGATAAGCTGGCATGGCCTGCTACAGAGGGAGACACATTATACATCATCTATAAAACAAACCCCTCAACTCAGAAGAAAAGGAACCAGTGCACCACGTGGTACCTGCGCGTTATACGCCGCCTGGCCATTGAGTTCCGGCCCAGAGGGGTACGCGTTACCGTAGGGTCCTGCTGGAGGAGGCGGGGGGTACCAGTAGTTGGCTGGATAACCACAATATGGAGAAGATTCCTAAAGACAAGAGTGTAACGATCATCATGTCCTTCAGAAAACATGAATAACCGTGTTTTAACTCTGAGTCCAGAGACAACCTGTGACATCATCAGGCAAAACACAGTAGTTAACCTGGTGATCTTCTATTTCTTCCATTTCTTTTCTATTTCTTCATTTTAATATGTTTAATGTGTATTTTATTCTGCTGTCCTCATTTATTATTTGTTATTTTGCTGTACAGCACTTTGGTCCGCTGCGGTTTTAAATGTGCTTTATAAATAAAATTGAATTGAATTGAATAGTACAAATACAATAATACAAATATTACATATAATAATAACATATAATAATAAAAAAGTATAAATAAGAAAAAGAATAAATGTAACTAAACCCATCATCACAGTTGGAGGGCAATGAAGCAATATAACAATTAAGAATGAATATAATATAATGTGCAATACTGTAGTACGTATGTATATATGTATGTAAAGTGTCAACAGTGTCCAGTAAGTGTCCATAAGGTGATCAAAAGTGATCATAGTGCAAAAAAAAAAAAAAAAAAACAGTAAAAATAAATATATATATATATATATTATTTTTTTTAATTTGACCTCATTTACCCAACTAGGAGAATTATAAAGCCTAGAGCACAGGTGTCATACTCATGGCCCGCGACATCATTTTTACATTAATTTATTATTGTTGTTATTAACGGCCCAGCGATATGTTTTTTTGTAGCGCACTCATATTCTAAATGTTTATGCACATTTTTATAGAGAGCAGAAATATACACATTTAAAGATTTTTAAAGATTAGGTTTATTTTTTTTAAAACGAGTTTTGATTTGTTATTTTTTCTTTCGTGGAAAAGAATAATTTTTATTCAGTTTTCATGTTTTTTTTTTTTTTTTGCAGCGCGTTCAGAGTTGTAACTTATCATTTTGACAAGAGATTTTTTTATCGCAACAGCGAGTATTTTAAGTTATATAAAGTTTTAGTTTATTTGTTGTGGAATAATATTCCTGTTCTGTTTTCATTCCTGTTCACGTTCAGAAAACATTTCAGTGTGTTCAATAAACGTTCATCCTGTTCGGCCCACGACCTAAAGTCAGCTTTGAGTTTTGGACCCCGGTGCAATTGAGTTTGACACCCCTGGGTAAGTGGCATTTACATGGGGACAATTTACACAGCAACGAGTGTATAGTAAATCCATGGGTTTGAAACAGATTGAAATTGCAAGATGTCTTTAAACATTTGACTGAATGACGTGACGACATACAAACATTATTTTATTCTCCATATTGCTCATATGGACTAAATTTATTAGATATATCTTTTTTTTTTTTTCCCAATTACAGTCACTTTGCTGATGAGAGTGTGAATTTCCTCATTGTGGGACCAATAAAGGCTCCTCTCATCTGATCACAGAGATGCCGGCGCTGGGGTCTATCCCAGCACTCCAACCTGGACAGGTCATCAGTCCATCTCAGGACAGACACAGACAGCAGAGTGACACTCATCTGGAATCAAAAGTCTTTAAGTCACCCTGTTTCAGTCTTTGGAGGGTGCAGTCACCTGGAGAACATGCAAAAGACACACTGGACACTGAGCATTTCCGAGCAGCTCATCCAACGAAGTGACCTAATTAATAATTTGACCCATTTCAGAAAGCTGGCAGCTGTAAACACACGGCGGCGGGACCGAACTCGCGTGTCAGACTCATTTGAAAGATCACGGTGATTTTATTCGAGTGATTTTATTAATTTAATAAAAAATAAAACGCGATTTGGGACGAAGCCGAAATATTTCTTCAGAGCAGCGGGACGTGGAGCCAAAACAGACGTGACGTTCGCGTTTTAAAAATGTTTCTAAATCACAAGCGATATGAGGAATTACATAAGACCTTGTTTTGTTTATCACGTAAACAATAAACATGTTGCTATAGTGACCAGGCTCGTAACCGGATGGAAGTAGCATCGAGCTAACAGCCTTTAAACGCGCTGTCAGTGCCAGCGTTTCGCTCCTTAATGAATAATTAAGCTGCTTTAATTACTCACCATCTGGTTGTTCCAGGCCTGCTGGTTATCTGAGGTGTAATCAGAGGACGCGGCCCACTGTGGGTTTTGGTTTGAGTTCATTTGGTGATGTTGGAGCCATGCAGCCGGAGCACTAACCGACCCGCAGTGTGATTCCTACCCGTTTTCCGTCTGGACCCGCCTCCTGTCAAAAGATTGGCCAGCGGACGAGAGACAAACGAATGATATTCCGGACGCGCGCACGATTTAGCCAATGAGAGCGAGAGCTGGTCGGATGGTCGGAAAACAGGTGCGACGAGCAGAGCAAGCGTATCACAAAAATAAGCTGCCAACAAAGAACAGATATCAAACATATAATTATAAAAAATAATTAACCGTTTTCATATTTAAGGATTATGTATTTCGAATGAAATATTTGGAGTGTTTTTATTAATTTATTTATTTTTTTGATAGCGACAAGCTTCTCACGTCATTGCTGCTGACCAATCACAAACCTTCATGGCCCCTTACGTAAAAAGGATCAACATTTATATTTTTTTAAAATGATATTTGATTATGTTATCAATTTATTTTCAGATTAAAAGCTTTACAAATACTTTAACGTTTATTCTGCTGCACACATGTGATTTCGATCGGCTTAACGTCTAAGATTAACGTTTAGCTTTAACTGTCCCAAACCGCACCGTGTTCACTTTATAGGGACCTACGTAGTTACTACAACTCTCATACAGAGAGTTTATATTAATAAACACTTCAGACAACAATCGAACATTAATTAACATTAACATTAACACAGGCCGTATTCAAATACTTTATATATATATACATACAGTGTGTATATATATATATATATATATATATATATATATATATATATATATATATATATATATATATATATTTCTTAAATTTACATTCTTGGAATTTCTTAAATTTACATACTTGGAATTTTACATACTGTATATGCATATATTTATATATTAGATTTATAGTTAAAATATGGTTAAAATATTCTTTATTATATTTATACCTGTAGTTGTATATTATTCATATATATATATATACATATATATGGCGGCACGGTGGCTTAGTGGTTGGCATGTTCTCTCAGCGCTGGGGATTCCCGGTTCGAATCCCCATCTGGGTGGATTTTCCATGTTCTCCCCGTGTCTGTGTGGGTTTCCTCCGGGTTCTCCGGTTTCCTCCCACAGTCCAAAAACATGAATCAAGTCAATTGAATTCTCAAAAATAGGCCCATATAGAGTGTGTGTGTGTGTGTGTGTGTGAGTGAGTGAGTGTGTGTACAGTGATGGATTGGCGTCCTGTCCTGGGTCTATCTGCCCAGCGCCCGAGACGTTCTCCCCTGGATGGGTATGGGGAACCCCCCCGTGACCCTAAAAGAGGATAAAGCGGGAGATAATGAATGAATGAATATATATATATAGTTGTATATTAGTATATTTCACACATCTATATACTGTATTTTTGTATTTAAAGAATAAAAACTCATTTTCTTCTTTAAAATTTAAATTTAAATGATGAATTTAAAGTAACGGGGTAATCGGGGTTCATTACGTTCATTATCTCACATGTGATTTTAATGATAAGAACATTTTCTTGAATCGTGAAAGCAGCGTGGTCTGAGGAACACTGACGTCATAACACCGGAGGGAGGGAGTGCATAGGGGAGAAGGGAGCGGCGCGCGGTTGGAGACACGGCCCCGCTTTAAAGGCCCCTCGCGCCGCGGCCGCGCGGCGTCACATCCTGCGGAACGCGGCTCCATGGTTCAAACGGCGGCTCTTCGCTCCGGGACTTCGATCAGATGTCAGAAAGATGAACTACATGCCGGGAACCGCGAGTCTCATCGAGGACATCGACAGTAAGAGCCGCGCAGCCGCGCAGCCGCGCCACCGGGGGTTCGGTTCCAGACCTGCAGCGCCCACGCGCGCCTGTCTTTAGATCGCCTTTAATGACGGCCCTTCAATTTATTTATTATTTCTGTAAAAGTTTTTTTTAAAAACCTCCAGTAAACGCGACAGTTCGACATTATTACTGATTATCACTGATTATTAATGATTATTAATTATTATTACTGATTGTTTACCTCGCGGTCCTCACCTTACACCCCGCATTTTTTCAAAATAAAAGTCTGAGCAGTGAATCGACTTGAGTGCGATGCATGCGACTTGAGTTAGAAACAGAAACATAAAGATAAAAAAATATACAGATATAAAGATAATCAATTAAAATGCACCACACTTACATCTAGTTCCATATTTGAATCGGATGAAATCTGGCAGGGGTGGTTTAGCATGTTCTCCTCTCAGCACTAGGGATTCCCGGTTCGAATCCCCATCCGGGTGGAGTTTCCATGTTCTCCCCGTGTCTGCGTGCGTTTGCTCCGGGTTCTCCGGTTTCCTCCCACAGTCCAAAAACATGGATCAAGGCCAATTGAGTTCTCCAAATTGCCCCATATAGAGTGTGTGAGTGAGTGTGTGCCCAGCGATAGATTGGCGCCCTGTCCTGGGTGTATCTGCCCAGCGCCTAAAACGTTCTCCCCTGGATGGGCATGGGGAAACACCCCCCCCCCCCCCAGATGATGGATGGAAATCTGGCAGCTTCATAATCGAGACTTTTATAAATGAAAACGTCTTTAACACTGCAGGAGTTTTGAGTGACATAGATTTGCATGTTCTCCTCATGTCTGAGGGTGCAGAAACATTCCAGCAGGTGAGATGAACTGCCCCCAGGGGTGAATGTGAATGTGTGTCTGCCCTGCGATAGACTGGAGACCCGTTCGGGACAGGTGATGCCCCCTCCTGTCCTGGTTGGGTAACTACAGAGGGGATGTGGGGCTGCACTGTGGGGTCTGAATGGAGAGTGAACAGGTCTCATTCGGTCATCATCAAGGTGAGCACACAGGGTTAAATCACAGCGCCCCCTGCAGCAATGAGGGTTAATGTGGGTCTCACTCAAGGACCCACATGGGTAACTTCAGTGGAGCTGGGATTTGAACCCCCAACCTTCAGATTGACAGCCCAACACCCTGACCACTGAGCTGCCGCGCCCCTGGTGATGGAGACGTTCCGCGCGGTGATGGAGACGTTCGGGTGTGTTAAACGGAACCTGCTGGGTGTTCTCTAACCGGATGTGTCTCTCTCGTTCTCTCAGAGAAGCACCTGGTTCTGCTGCGAGACGGACGGACGCTGATCGGGATCCTCAGGAGCATCGATCAGTTCGGTGAGTGCTGCCCTCGTTCCCATTGAGGTTCTACTTCCCTCGCGAGGTCGCGTTCCGTCCTCGTTCTCACCGCACCTTCTCCACCCTCAGCTAATCTGGTCCTGCACCAAACCGTCGAGCGGATTCACGTCGGCAAGAAGTTCGGAGACATCCCCCGGGGGATCTTCGTGGTACGAGGGGAGAACGTGGTTCTGCTGGGAGAAGTGGTGAGCGAGAGAGTGTGTTTACAGTAGGGGGTGTTTTCAACTACAGATTTTCGTAGTCGAATCTGATTCGTCAGATTTTCCCTATAGTCGACTGATGGTCGAATCAGTTAAAATTTCACCACAAGATGGCGCTATAAGCATAGTTTTTTAAAAAGTTTTTTTTTTATATATTTTACTTGTTTTTCTAACAAAAGAAAACCTTTTTTTTTTTGTTTTTATTTTATTTATTTTTTTTCTAGAAATTATGATGATTTTATTTGACAAAAGGCCATATATTAGGGCTGTATTCATATAAAGCTTTTCATAGTCGAATCTGATTCGTCAGATTTTCCCTATAGTCGACTGATAGTCGAATCAGTTAAAATTTCACCACAAGATGGCGCTAAGGGCGTAGTTTTTTTTAAAAATATATATATATTTAAAATATTTTACTTGTTGTTCTAACAAAAGAAAACCCTTTTTTTTGTTTTTCTTTTTTCTTTCTAGAAAATAGGATGATTTTATTTGACAGAAGGCTATATATATAACGAAAACAAAGACATTTCATGTAAAAACTATGCTTAGCAGCAGCCATGGGCGCCCCCATGTGGTCAAAATGGTACATTGGACTATGAGGTTCATAGTCGACTACGGTTCTCCGAATCGAATCGTCAAATCAGCGAATATTGCAGCTCACCCCTAGTTTACAGTAAGGCTGACCTCATGTGTGTGTGTGTGTGTGTGTGTGTGTGTGTAGGACCTGGATAAGGACTGCGATCAGATCCTGCAGAGAGTCTCCATAGAGGAGATCCTGGAGGAACAGCGTTTAGAGCAGCAGGTCAAGCAGGAGTCTGAACGACTGAAGCTGCAGGCGGTGAAGGAGAGAGGACTATCCCTCCCCAAAACGGACACCCTGGATGACTTCTGAACCTCTGACCACCACCCCCCCCACGGCTGCATCACTTCATTGTCGTATTGGTGGCGACGAGGCGCCGGTCCGCGTGACTGCGCGTGTGTTCGTTATGTTTCAGTAACTGATGCGAGTCCACCATCACGTCGTTCCTCCTCACGCGATGCAGGATGGTGGCGTCCACGTTAAGCACTTCATTGTGAGGGATTTTAGTTCAGATTCAGACTTTTGTGTTTCTTCGCATTTTAGTTCTCATTCACGTGAACGGATCTGTGTTCCATTAAACACGTCTTCTAAAAAGCGACCTTTGTGTTCGTTATAAACGTCCGTCGAGGCGTCGGTTTCTTTAGGGGCGCCACTCGACCCTCGTGTTGAAGCGTCTAACTGTACCCTCAGATTAATTAAATAAAACACAAAACTGTTTTTGTGAATTGAATTTTGTAACAGATGGAGATCACGTTCCTGAGTTTTTCTGAAGCAGCTGGTTAGTGTAATTATTTCGGTCTCTCAGGTCTGTGTGTTTAGAGAGATCATTCACAGAAACATCATATTAAATTCATCTCCATTTACATTTCGCCCGGCTGCATTCTTTACTAACCGGATGAACGGGGTGTAGTTCCTGTTATTTGCCACACGGTGGCCCCAAAAACGTGTTCGTGTTTATTGGATTGAAGCGTCTCTTATGAGATTCCCTGATTGTGACGCCAGAGGGCGCCGTTTTGCCAGAGAAGGCATTAACGACACATTTTTACTGTTTTTTTTTTATTATTTTATATTTTTTGTCACATGACCAAATGTAATTGCACCGTACACCGTAATAATAAAAAAATAAGCATTTCAAAACATTAACAGGTGATCTGATTTTGAGGTATCAGTTTAGGGAAGGCCCTTCTTTGCTTTTTAGCTAATATAAGGATTATTAATTATTATTCATTCATTATCTTCTGCTTTATCCTCTATTAGGGTCGCGGGGGGGGGGGGGGGGGCGTTCCCCATGCCCTTCCAGGGGAGAATGTTTTGGGCGCTGGGCAAATACACCCAGGACCGGGGGGCAATCTATCACTGGGCACACGGGCACAAACACACTCTATATGGGGCAATTTGGAGAACTCAATTGACCTTGATCCATGTTCTTGGACTGTGGGAGGAAACCGAAGAACCCGGCGGAAACCCACGCGGACACGGGGAGAACATGGAAAACTCCACCCAGATGGGGATTCAAACCGGGAATCCCTAGTGCTGAGAGGAGAACATGCTAAACCACTAAGCCACCGTGCCGCCAAGAATAATATTCATTCATTCATTCATTATCTCCCGCTTTACCCTCTATTAGGGGCGGGGGGGGGTTCCCCATGCCCTTCCAGGGGAGAATGTTTTGGGCGCTGGGCAGGTACACCCAGGACAGGGGGCAATCTATCACTGGGCAGACACACACAAACTCACTCTATATGGGGCAATTTGGACAACTCAATTGACCTTGATCCATGTTTTTGGACTGTGGGAGGAAACCCACGTGGACACGGGGAGAACATGGAAACTCCACTCAGATGGGGATTGGAACCGGAAATCCCCAGCGCTGAGAGGAGAACATGCTAAACACTAAGCCACCATGCCGCCCGATTATTAATTATTAGTAATGTTAATGAACAAGTGAACTGTAATTCCAGCGTATGTTCATACAGGATATGTGAGATTTGTTAGGTGTAGTTATTGGTTATATAATAAATTTAATAAAATGTTCTCCCCTTGATGGGCATAGAGACCCCCCCCCCCTAACAGAGGATTATTCATTCATTCATTCATTCATTCATTATCTCCCGCTTTATCCTCTATTAGGGTCACGGTGGGGTTCCCCATGCCCATCCAGGGGAGAACGTCTCGGGCGCTGGGCAGATACACCCAGGACAGGGCGCCAATCCATCGCTGGGCACACACTCACTCACACAGACACACTTTATATGGGGCAATTTGGAGAACTCAATTGATTTGATCCATGTTTTTGGACTGTGGGAGGAAACCGGAGAACCCGGAGGAAACCCACATGGACACGGGGAGAACATGCAAACTTCACCCAGATGGGGATTCAAACCGGGAATCCCTAGTGCTGAGAGGAGAACATGCTAAACCACTAAGTCACCGTGCCTTCTAACAGAGGATGAAGTAAAGGATAATGAGTGAAGGAGTGGACAGTGAGTCTGATGTGTACTGAACCGCAGCTCAGGATGCTGATCGCTGATTCATTTGCATCTCCGATTCAAAGCACATTAGTAAATTAAAATCCACATTCAAATAAATACCTCCAACTACACCACAAACCAAACCCACCTGAGAGCCTCACACACACACACTCACACACACACACACACACACACACACACACACACACTGCGCCGGAAAGACCAAAACATCCAGATCTGTGACATCACAAAACTGACTAAAGACCAGAGTATGTTCTCCTCTCATTAGTCACATCATTGTGAGCAGTAGGGTCGGATGCCCCCCCCCCCAAACATCTCAGGGTCAGCATCACTTGGGTTGGTCGCAGTCTGTCTGCTTGTTTTTAAAATTTTCTTCATTTTGGTTTATTTGCAGTAGGGATCTCAGGTACATGATGATGATGATGGTGATGATGATGATGATGATGATGATGATGAGTGGGGCACATCCTGATGTAGGGGTTAGATTTTAGGAGGCCACACCCGTTTGAGGGATCATCTGTGCTTTATGTGCTGTGTTCGTATCCACTTTAATTTTTTTTTTAAATAATCCTGATCGGGTGGCACAGGGACTTAGTGCTTTAGCATGTTCTCCTCTCAGCACTAGGGATTCCCAGTTCGAATCCCCATCTGGGTGGAGTTTCCATGTTCTCCCCGTGTTCGCGTGGGTTTCCTCCGGGTTCTCCGGTTTCCTCCCACAGTCCAAAAACATGGATCAAATCAATTGAGTTCTCCAAATTGCCCCATATAGAGTGTGTCTGTGTGGGTGAGTGTGTGCCCAGCGATAGATTGCCCCCCTGTCCTGAGTGTATCTGCCCAGCGCCCGAAACGTTCTCCCCTGGATGGGCATGAGGAACCTCCCCCCCCCCCCCCCCCGCGACTCTAATAGAGGATGAAGTGGAAGATAATGAATGAATGAATCCTGATCTCTTTCTTGGTTCTCCTGTGGTGTCGGTCTCATGCGTTTGGACGCTCCACCGTCGTCCTGTTGTGTGAACTGTGTTAGATTTCTGATCTCACAGTGGGTTTGATGTTTGATGCGTTATCATTCCGTATCAGAAGTTTCTTATGTTGTACTGGAGTTTTAACATCAGGTTCCTTCATCTGAAATCCATAAGATGTCTTTTATTCAGAGACGTCCTGTTGATATGGAGAACCATTTAATTCCTCCTGAGTTTAAACTCTCCGGGGCTGATGGAGGGAGGCCGGGTTTTTAGATGTGACTCAGACTTTTTGGATGGAACTGAGCTGAAGCGAGCTGATTTCATATTCAAACAGCAAACAAATGCAACCTCACCTTCCCTGCTGGTTACACAACCTTTAAACCTGCATGTCTGATGGTTCGTTCAAATGAGGCTGATGCTCTCATATGGACCAGTCTCACGTCTCCATCACCCAGTTCTGCACTGGAGACACTGTGACCATCTCAGCTGAGTACAGACTCTGTGGTGGTAAAGTTTTCACTGTGGGAGGGTGTGGTAGCTCAGTGGTCAGGGTGTTGGGCTCTCAATCTAAAGGTTGGGGGTTCAAATCCCTGGTCCACTGAAGTTATCAGTGTGGGTCCTTGAGAGGGACCCTTAACCCTCATTGCTGCAGGGATGTTGTGATGAACCCTGTGCTCAGCTTGTAAGTCGGATTGGATAAAAGCGTCCAATAAATGAGCAAATGTGGGAGGCAGTGGGGGCTTCAGAAACATTTTTGGGGGTATGATCACGAGATCAAACAAAACTCACATCATGAATATTTATATCATTACAGCAGCTTTATATTATAAAAATAATTCACACTCAAATTACTTTGGACTGAAGATGGCACGATGGCTTAGTGGTTTGGCATGTTCTCCTCTCAGCACTGGGGATCCCCGGTTCGAATCCCAATCTGGGTGGAGTTTCCATGTTCTTTTTTGGACGTGGGAGGAAACCGCGTGGGTTTCCCCACGGGTTTCTCCACCCAGATGGGGGATTCCTCCCACAGTCCAAAAACATGGATCAAGGTCAAGTGAGTTCTACAAATTGCCCCATATAGAGTGTGTCTGTGTGTGTGAGTGTGTGTCCAGTGATAGATTGGCGTCCTGTCCTGGGTCTATCTGCCCAGCGCCCGAATCGTTCTCCCCTGGAACCCCCCCACAACCCTAATATAGGATGAAGCGGAAGATAATTTACATAAATTACTTTGTACAGTAAGCAGAAACTGGGGAGAACATGCAAACCCCACAAAGGACACAGGTCACTCTACCTACTGAGACACTGTGTGTGTGTGTGTGTGTGTGTGTGTGTGTGTGTGTGTGTGTGTGAGACTGCTGCTGAAATTGTGTACAGATATAATTGAATGATGTTTATCGTATAGGTCATCGTTTTGCGTCATTCTGCATCCTGTTGTAGTAGATTGCATTAGGCCCGAGGGTGGAGGCTGTGAGTGTGAGGGGCATTAAGATAAACCCTTGTTGGAACTGAGAAGAGCCCTGTGGTGGAGGGAGGGGTGGAGGGGGAGGGGTGGGAGGGAGAGGCCTCTGTTTTAGTGTTTCAGGTTTTTTTTTTTTAGTATTATGGGATTTGTGCAGAAATGCTTAGGTTGCTGAAGTGAGTGACCGGTGAAATGGAGACTCCAGAAAACCCCTGTAGCGGAAAAGAGGGAGGGAGGGGTGGATGTAGTGCACATATCAGATATCCTGGGGCAGGCATGCACGCGTGTTTGCGTCACAGCTGCATTTGCACACGCCCCTTTCCTCTAGTTAAGCGAGAAAAGCCACTTGGGGTTGCCAGATTGAGCAATGTTCCCCTCTAACCCACAGCTATGGAGGTGGTTTACAGCAGATTCCTCCATTGATTCATTTTCATGCAGCTCATTTTGATCTGCGTCGCGGAAGATAATGAAACCTGTATGTACAGCATGTTAACCTTGTACAGGTTACCAGCTCATCACAGGAGGGACACAGACAATCACACACACAGCGGGGAAGGAACTGTCTGTGACTCGCCTGGCAGTGTGTATTTAAACTGTGGGAACAAACTGAAGTCCCACAAACCCATGCAGACCAGGGGAGAACATGCAAACTCACAAAAATATATTAGATCTTTTTTTTTTTTTTTTTTAAATTGCAAAACGATGGTGCATGTCAGAGACTGAATTACCTCCGGGACATTTTTAAACGGGACGTGTTAGTGGTTTGGCATGTTCTCCTCTCAGCACTAGGGATTCCCGTTTCGAATCCCCATCTGGGTGGAGTTTGCATGTTCTCCCCGTGTCCGCGTGGGTTTTCCTCCCACAGTCCAAAACACATGGATCAAGTCAATTGAGTTCTCCAAATTGCCCCATAGAGAGTGTGTACGCATGTGTGTCTGTGTGAGTGAGTGTGTGCCCAGTGATGGATTGCCCCCCTGTCCTGGGTGTATCTGCCCAGCGCCCGAAACATTCTCCCCTGGATGGGCATGGGGAACCCCCCCCCCACCCCCCGCGAACCTAATATAGGATAAAGCGGAAGATAATGAATGAATGAATGAATGAACGTTTTTAAAGGGCTTTTCATTTTGGACAATCAGCTGACTGATTGTCCCGTGAGTGAGACGGTCATCTTCCTGCTGACGAACAGTACCTTCATCACAGGACGTCCTCCAGACATTCTGTATTTGCATTGTCTGTGCTTTTTGAGTCCACGTGAATTTATTGAAGTAAAATGAAACATGTTCAGTGCCCAGCGATAGATTGGCGTCCTGTCCTGGGTGTGTCTGCCCAGCGCCCGAAACGTTCTCCCCTGGATGGGCATGGGGAACCCCCACCCCCCACGACCCTAATAGAGGATAAAGCAGAAGATAATGAATGAATGAAACATGTTCAGGGTGAATGTTTTCACACATCACATAAAGTCCTGATAATTCAGCTTTCTACCGGACTTTGATGGTTGTGTGGGGGGCAATTTTTACTTATTCATCTAGAAGATGGTTTATGAGGTCACACTAATGTTGGATGAGAGGATCATCTCAAAAGCGTGGGATATGGTGGAGGTCAGCCAGCCATGTCTTTATAGACCTTGAATTGTGAACTGGGAGGACGTCATGCTGAAACAGAACAAAGGGCCTTCCCCAAACCAAGTCCTTTTGTTTATTCATTTATTATCTGCCACTAAATCTTAGTTAGGGGGGGGGGGGTTTCCCCCATGTCCCTCCAGAGGTGAATGTTTTGGGCGCTGGGCAGATACACCCAGGACAGGGCATCAATCTATCGCTGAGCACACTCACTCACACAGACACACTCTATATGGGGCAATTTGGAGCATTCAGTTAAGCTTAATTCCATGTTATTGGACTGTGGAAGGAAACCTGGGGGACCTAGGTCCTATGCCCACGCGAACACGGGGAGAACATGCAAACCCAGATTTGGATTCGAACCTGGAATCCTGGAATCCCCAGAGAACATGCAAATCACTAAGCCACCATGCCGCCCCACCTGTAATAATGTTTTTTACAAATGACTACTATTTCAGAAAATCCTGATGCTCCCAATTTTTAAGAGTCCATCTCTTTGTTATAAGAGGCGCGTGTCTACAGGAGACCCGGTGGAACCCAAGAGAACATTATAGGAACACATCACCCCGATAGGCGGCACGGTGGCTTCGGGGTTTAGCATGTTCTCCTCTCAGCGCTAGGGATTCCCAGTTGGAATTCCCCATCTGGGTGGAGTCTCCATGTTCTCCCAGTGTCCGCGTGGGTTTCCTCCGGGTTCTCCGGTTTCCTCCCACAGTCCAAAAACGTGAATCGAGGTCAACTGAGTTCTCCAAATTGCCCCCATTTGGAATGTGTGTGCGAGTGAGTGTGTGTCCCGTGATAGATTGGCGTCCTGTCCTGGGTGTATCCGCCCAGCGCCCGAGACGTTCTCCCCTGGATGGGCATGGTAGGGGAACCACCACCCCCCCCAGTAGAGGATAAAATGGAAGATAATGGATGAAATAAAAGATCAAAGACGTACGGAGGTCTCCCCTGGATGGGCATGGTGGAACCCCCCCCACCCCTGGATGGATCAGCCCCGATATGGCAACCCCCTGCGCGAGCTTCGGCGAAGGAACATGGCAACCTGTGAGCAGCTCCATATGCCGTTTATCTGCTGGCTCTGGCTGCTGTAGGTGGCAGTGTGTGTGTGTGTGTGTGTGTGTGTGTGTGTTTAGAGGTCGGTGTGTGTTAATGTACGTATGCGTGTGTGTGCGTGCGTGCGCGTGTGTGTGTGTGTGTGTGTGTATGAGGGCGCGCGCGTGTGTGTGACTCCGACCGAGTGAAACGCGGCAGGAAAAAAAAAAAAAAAAAAAAGAAAGAAAGAAAGAAAGAAAGAAAGCCGGGATGGCAAAGTGAAAGCAGAAAGGCCTCCGGAGAGCCAGCGGGGATCACCGAGCGAGCACACCGGGCGAACACGCCGGGCATTCGGCACCGCGTCTGACCAGGAAGGCCGGGAGCAACCTTCATCCTTCATCCTCCTCCTCTTTTCTGACATGCATCATCATCATCATCATCATCAGTATCAGTGGAGGATGTAGACCCTCGGCCTGCTCCTGCTCGCCTCTCCTACACGGTTTGAATGGAACTGGCGCCTCGGGTTTTGCGGCTGGCGATGCCCCATTTTCTGGAGCTCAGAGACCCGGAGCGCGTCGACGCCTCGGCGGACGGTACGAGCGTTAAATGGACCGCTTTTAGGCTTTAATTCGCGGCCTTTGCTCGCCTCGACCGGAGCGAAAAAGACAAACCGGGGGCCTGGGAGGAGCCTCGGCTGCCTCTCCAACATCTTTTTCTGATCTGCGGACACCGGAGCGGGATTGTTCTGCGTTCGGGTGCTTTTGTTTTTGATGGAGCTTGAGAACATCGTTGCTAACACGGTGCTCCTAAAAGCGAGAGAAGGTAAGTCGGCATCCCCATTCGCCTTCCCGCTCGGCTCGGCTCGGCTCGGTTCGGTTCTCACTGACGCTCTCGATTCCGTCCTCAATGATGCGATTGGGCTTCTGGCGCACGAGAGATGCCGCCGTGAATTCAAAGAGCCCGGGGTCGGGGCTGGGGGTTTTTGGGATGTTCTCCCTGTTCCCTTTGTGCCGCCCATTACGGTCCTGTTCGTGAGCCCCGCGTTCGGAGATTGTTCGAACCTGGCTGCCTTTTTTTGGGTTGTTTGTTCCCGACGTTCCGACGCGCTTTGTAACCATCCGCCGTACAATCCGCCGACACTTTGATCTCGAGTGCCGTAACAATGTAACTCCTGACGTCCGTTCAAACCGGATTATCCGCCGTAAAGCCGTCTAAAGACGCCGCTCGCGTTGCTCTCTTTGTATCTGGACGACTTCAGCTGTCTGTGGGTCCCCGGTTCGGATTCAGCCCGAACGTGCGGCGGTTATTCGGTTATTCGCTTGAGCCGATTAACATAACATTAAAGCCGCATTATTTTAATTCGGATTTTTTTTTACCGTAAATACCGCCCTGCTCTCTGACCCCAAACCGAGAGAGAAAAACAACACGGGTTCCAAAAGAAACCTGCTCTACCTGTCCCGCGGTGTGAACGCACCCGGCGTCCCCGCGGCTCTGGTGGGCGTGCAGTCCGGCGGCTCTCCGCGGGGTTCGGGTTCGATAATGGCGCTCGTTGGTTCGGACCGGTCGTGCTGCAGGAAATGGCAGCTGCACACCGGTCCACCTTCGCTTCCTCCGTCGCTTCCAGTCCGCGGCGCAGAACCTGAACGCCTTCTGTCTTTTGGCGGAGAGAAATCTTTGAGGACGAGCCGCCGAAGCCGCACTAACCGCTACTTCCTCCACCCGAGGCCTCCACACGGCCATTACTGCCGCCGTGGACGATTAACACCCAGAACACTCACACAGAGACAAAGAACCTGGATTCATCTGAAGAGCAGATTCCAAATGAAACAATCACACAGAAAAATCAAGAAAACATGCCGCCTAAAGGACAGGACCTTCATTAATTAACCTGTGGACATGTCCCTGCTGTGGACGCAGAAACACATCAGTGTTTTATAGATCCTTTCATTCATTCATTCATTCATTATCTTCCACTTTATCCTCTATTAGGGTCGTGGGGGGGGGGTGGTGTTCCCCATGCCCATCCAGGGGAGAACATTTCGGGCGCTGGGCAGATACACCCAGGACAGGACGCCAATCTATCTCTGGGCACACACTCACTCACACAGACACACTCTATATGGGGCAATTTGGAGAACGCGATTGACTTGATCCATGTTTTTGCACTGTGGGAGGAAACCGGAGAACCCGGAGGAAACCCACACAGACACGGGGAGAATATGGAAACTCCACCCAGATGGGGAACCGGGAATCCCTAGTGCTGAGAGGAGAACATGTTAAACCACTAAGCCACCGTATTGCCTGTTTTATAGATCTTAGGTTTAAAAACTACACCATAAAACATTATTAATCAACTTTAAGGAGCTCTGTTCTATAGAGCGTAAAAGTATGAACAATGTTTACACCTTTAGACTGCAGCCTTTCAATCTTATATACTCATATTAAAGAATAGTATAATAACACAAGACTGAAAATATCAAATAAAAGGGTTTTAATGAATAATCAGAGTGGAAAGATCACCAGAATGTGGTTTTGTGCTCTCATACGCTGTAAAGACATAAGTATGAGGCCACCCCATCGTTACACCTGCAGCTTTAATGATGTCTCATTCTAATTTGCGACGTTAACAATGTCCACCTCGTTTTGTAGCTTTCTACAGACCCTGATGTTGGATGCAGGGGGTCTGTCTTACAGTCTTGTTAATCTTAAAGCCAAACTCATCCAACCATGTCATTATGAACCCTGCTTTCTGTACTATGGGGCATTTGTGCTAGGACAAAAAAGGGCCTATCCCTAAATCCACACCTCAACCCCATTTAATGTCATTAGGTGAATGAAGAACAGTGAGTGGAAGGCAGATATCGGTGTCTGACCATATAAACGCATTGTAGAAAGATTACAGAAGAGTGAGGGCTGCAGTACAGGGGCAACCAAATTCACATGTAATGTTGTAAAAGCTCCTGTAGGTGTAATCTATCGCCGTTCCAATACGAATGTTAATGAACCAATGCCAACATTGATTTGTAATGCAGAATTAACATATGTAATCACTGTGGAGATTATTTTTTATTATTATTAATATTATTCTTGGCGGCACGGTGGCTTAGTGGTTTAGCACGTTTGCCTCTTTTAGGGATTCCCGGTTCGAATCCCCATCTGGGTGGAGTTTCCATGTCCTCCCCGTGTCCGCATGGGTTTCCTCCCACAGTCCAAAAACATGGATCAAGTCAATTGAGTTCTCCAAATTGCCCCATAAAGAGTGTGTCTGTGTGAGTGAGTGTGTGCCCAGCGATGGATTGGCACCCTGGCCTGGGTCTATCTGCCCCAGCGCCCGAGACGTTCCCCCCCGGAATGGCATGGGGAACCCCCCCCCCCCCCCCCCCCCCCCCCCCCCCCACCCCCCCCCCCCCCCCCGCGACCCTAATAGAGGATAAAGCGGGAGATAATGAATGAATGAATTAATATTATTCTTGGCGGCACGGTGGCTTAGTTTTTAGCACGTTTGCCTCTCTAGGGATTCCCGGTTCGAATCCCCATCTGGGTGGAGTTTCCATGTTCTCCCCATGTCCGTGTGGGTTTCCTCCGGGTTCTCCGGTTTCCTCCCACAGTCCAAAGACATGGATCAAGTCAATTGAGTTCTCCAAATTGACCCATATAGAGTGTGTCTGTGTGAGTGAGTGTGTGTCCAGTGATAGATTGGCGTCCTGTCCTGGGTGTATCTGCCCAGCGCCCGAAACGTTCTCCCCTGGATGGGCATGGGGAACCCCCCCGCGACCCTAATAGAGGATAAAGCGGAAGATAATGAATGAAGGAATATTATTCTTATTGTTTTAATTTTTTTCTCCACTCTTATCACAACCATCAGCATCTCTGTACATCTCTTACTCGCCATTTTAAAGACACGTGTGGTAATCAGACCGACGTCTCTGAAATGTTGTTATGTGAACATGGCTGGACGGCGGGGTCTGAACTTTAATGGCTTGTGAAATTGGACAAACACGCAGCGCAGCAGAACGTTTGTTTTTGTACGTATTTAATAGTAGTTAAAGCCTGCAAGGGTCGAAGGTCGGTAATAAATGCGTGCAAATCAGCCGGCGTTGATCCGAAGTCGCTGTGAAAACGTTTACACTGTTATTATTCCAGATTCCATATAATCTGTAAAAACACTGCGCTAATTAATCACGGTGTGAGCGTGAGATGCACTGCTGAATAAATTCTGTGTTCTACGCCGAGTCCCCGTAACGTAGCAGATTAATCCTGTCATGTGTTAATGACCTCGCACTGGACTCGCAGCACAAATACGGATTTAAGATCAGGACAAAGACGGACTGTAGTTAGTGCAGCTTATAGAACAGATCATCACTCACTCCTACAACAGGAGGGACTCAAACCGGTCCACCTCGGACGACGTGCGTTTTTGTTCTTATTGTGGGGGTTATTTTAAAGACGTTATACATTTAGAAGCTCCGAACACTGAGCTCAATCATTAACACGGCCACATCCACGTTACGGACCCGGGTTTCACTTAAAAGGTGCAGATGATGTGGAACAGATGGTGCTTTTAGTGTACAGACTGTGTGAGCTGGAATGTGTATAAAACTGTATAACAATAATCTTCAATCAAATGTTTACTTGTAATTAAATACATTTCTTATAAGACATATTTAATACATTAAGGAATTTGTTTGCTATAAAATCATTAGGCCTTCCACATACTTTTGAACGGTGTAATCAGAGGAGGATATGTGAGGTCAGGCACCGATAGCTGAAGGTTCTGTTTTGGAGGTCGTTTGGTTTGTTCTTATTATTCATCCTGCTGGTTGGAAACAGGACCTTCCCTAAAGTGTTGTCCCAAAGTTTTGCAACCTGCTTTTTAAAATTAAACTTGTTGATATTTAAGAAAGACTTTATTATATTAATGAGTTTAATTGATGGATTACCGGCGGCACGGTGTCTTAGTGATTAAGCATGTTCTCCGCTCAATGCTGGGGATCTAAGTGTGAATCCCAATCTGGGTGGAGATGGCATGTCCTTGTCCACGTTTCCTCCGGTTCTCCGGTTTCCTCCCACAGTCCATAAACATGGGTGAATTAAATGCTCTAAATTGCCCCATATAGTGTGTGTGTGTGAGTGAGTGTGTGCCCAGTGATAGATTGCCGTCCTGTCCTGGGTGTATCTGCCCAGCTCCCGAAACGTTCTCCCCTGAATGGGCATGAGGAACCCCCCCCCCCCATCCCCCCCTTGTGACCCTGGTAGAATATTAAGCAGAAGGTAATGAATGATTGATTGATTAGCTGATCAGTTTCCTTTAATATTTTACGTTCTGGACTCTAAGCGCAGAAACCTGATCGCGATTGATCGTGTTGAATGTAGTGATTGATTGGGTCATGATCTGATCGTGTGCTTGCACGTTCCTCTGATGTTCTCTGGAATCAAAGCCTGTGTGTGTGTGTGTGTGGAATCCGGCACGATGGCATTCTGGGTAAAAGTCCGGCCCGTCCTCGCGTGTAGCATCTTAGTTCTTTGCCACAAGGTTTATCTGCGTCAATGTGTCGTTACTCAGAAACGTTCTCCGTCTCTTACAAAGCGCTCTGGACTGAACAGAAACCTTATTAAAAATTCCTCCGAATTATTACTTCCTGGAATCATATAATTCCTGTGATTAATGATTAATCAAACTCATTATTATCTCAGGAAATTCACATTTAAATGGTATTTTTCGGGCTCACACGACTCAGACTGTAGTTCCGGGGGGCTCGGGGGGGGGGGGCTCGGGGGGGTCTGAGTTGGCGGCCGTACAGATGCCTCTGACCGCGTCCGAGTCGTATGACGGATTATTCGTCTAACGCGGCGCTCGGTGAACGTGCAAGTGGTTTTCGTTAGTTGGAAGTAAACTGTTTAAATCAGAAGAGCAGCGGGTTTTGTAAAAGCAAGTGAGTCATTTGAGAAAGACGGCGAGTCGTTTTAGGTTGAACCTGAGTCATTTAAGGTGATGTACACGTCTTCATGGGAGAGCCGAGCCGCTGCTGTTTGAACTTGTTCGCCGTTTCGCTGATGGAAATGTTTACATAAAAAAAACTTTAAATTTAATGGTATTTATTATTTAGTGTTTTAAAAAAAAGCATTGGAATTAAATGAGGGTGGCACGGTGGCTTAGTGGTTTAGCATGTTCTCCTCTCAGCGCTGGGGATTCCCGGTTCGAATCTCAATCGGGGTGGAGTTTCCATTTTCTCCCCGTGTCCGCGTGGGTTTCCTCCGGGTTCTCCGGTTTCCTCCCACCGTCCAAAAACATGGATCAACATGGAGTCAATTGAGTTCTCCAAATTGCCCCATATAGAGTGTGTCTGTGTGAGTGAGTGTGTGCCCAGCGATAGATTGGCGTCCTGTCCTGTCCCGAGACGTTCTCCCATGGATGGGCAAGGGGAACCACCCCCCCTAGAGGACTAAGTGGAAGATGATGGATGGATGGAATTAAATAAGGCTGTTGGTTCGACACCTCGTTGCTTTATACAGTGTGTGTTAAACGTTGTTGTCACACTAAAGACCCCCATTCCCCCCGGGTAAAATAACTGAGGGGTAATACTGGAACCCCCTCGACCCAAGCCTTTAGAACTTTAGACCCTGATTGTTTTGCACAGTTAGAGAACCACAGAGTGATATCGAGAACACTGAGGTTCCTTATGTAGTTTATATTTATTTATCCATTCATCCATTATCTTCCGCTTTATCCTCTATTAGGGTCTTGGGGGGGGGGGGGGGGGTTCCCCATGCCAATCCGGGGGAGAACGTTTCAGGTGCTGGGCAGATACACCCAGGACAGGACGCCAATCTATCGCTGGGCACACACACACACACACACACTATATGGGGCAATTTGGAGAACTCAATTGACTTGATCCATGTTTTTGGACTGTGGGAGGAAACCGGAGAACCCGGAGGAAACCCACGCGGACACAAGGAGAACGTGGAAACTCCACCCAGATGGGGATTCGAACCGGGAATCCCTAAGGCTGAGAGGAGAACATGCTAAACCACTAAGCCACCGTGCCACTATATTTATTTATATAATTAATAATTATGTTTTATAAACTAAAGTAAAGGGACATGGTGTGTGGTTTTGGTTTAGTTCTTTGCAGATTTTGGAGTGTGTCTCTGGAAACGTCCTCATTTATCTAGAAGCGTGTTTGCGAGGTCAGACACTGAGTTCGAATGAAAAGAACCTGACTCACAATCTCAGTTCCCGTTTATCCCAAAAGTGTTAGATGGGGTTGTGTGTAGGTCAGGGCTCAGTGTGGGGGAGTCGAGTTCATCCACATGACACTCATCCAACCATGACTAAAGAACCTTACTTTGTGCACCGGGGGGTGGGGGGTAGTCTTGCTGAAAGAAAGCAGCCTTCCCCGAAACGGTGGAAGCATGGTGTCGTCTGCAGCGCATGGCAGTGTGCTTATGGGAATCTGATTCCTGAGAACAGCTGGAATCCCATTATTCATCCAGTGTGGGGTGAGTTAGTTGGGGGGGGGGGGGAGTGTGGCGGGGTCGCGGGTGCCAGCGTTGGGCATCTCGTCCTTCGTCCTTTACCAAACACACGGTTGACGTTAGGAAAGTGCACCCAGTGGGACCACTGCTCCAGTTTTATTCACCATCAGATGCTGGGAGGTGGACCTCCACCCCGTCCTGTAACGGGTCGGGAAAGTTCTGTTCCCGGTTCCTGTGGACACCTGCACAGGATTGTGTGATTGTGTTAACCTCACGTCTCACAGTTAAACTAAAACTCTCACGTTCTCCGTGATGGTTCTATCAGCCTGTTGTTCTTGGACCACAGACCTCAGTTACTTCATGTTTGGCAGATACCAAATAAGCTCAGAGCAACTCCTACCGGATTCTCCCAACGCTCTGACCCGCTTCACTGTCCAGAACCGGTTCCCCAGAGAGCCAATCCCGGCTCTGCACATCGGCTTGTACAGACCATAAATGAGCAGGTTCTGCCAGATGGAAGCGCAGAACCGGAGCAGCTCTCCCAGCGCCGTGTTACCCAAAACGGAATGAACTCACCCCGAAGACTCGCCGTGACTCCGTCCGTCCGCTCCAGTTGTTTTTCTTTAAACCTTCTTTGGAATCCGAAATGCATCCTTCAGTTTGGAGGCTCCACCCCAAATCCTTCCTCTGCACTGACACGGCGGAACCCGATACGGGAGTTTCCTCACGCCGAGTGAGTCTGTAGAACCTCAGATGATGATGATGATGATGAAAGGGTTAATATAGTATTGCAAGTTTCAGCTTATTATAATATTCCCGTTCCTCATGCTGTGGTTCTGGTTCCGCATGCCGTGGCTTTGGATCTACACGGTGTGGTTCTGTGTGTTCTCAAATTGGTTCCATATTTGTTGCATTCTCTGTAACTAAGCAACCAGGTGCAGGGTAGATGGACTGCTTCGCGTTTGAATGCATTAAACTCACGGTCACGTGACCCGAACTCTCCGGTCGCTCCAGATGTGACGCCCAAACGCTCGTCGGCAGATGTTTTCGTTTGAAGTCAACATATCGATGCTGCCGCAGACTAAGTGGAACCACGAAGCGGTTCCCCAAATCCACAAATTTATTCATCAGAGGTAATGAGACCGAACCAATCACCTGATCTAGAGGCGTGGCCCAATACTTTTGGCCCTGTAGGTGGCTCTGTAGTGGTAGTGTTCTTTGGTAGCCCATAATATTTCTCCATTTTGAGATTATTTTTGAAGCGTTGGATGTTTTTATTCTGATGAAGATGATGGTTCTAAGTCTTCGTTCTTCTTCAGGATCAGATGAAGTGGGTGGCACGGTGGCTTAGTGGTTGGCATGTTCTCCTCTCAGCGCTAGGGATTCCCGGTTTGAATCACAATCTGGGTGGAGTTTCCATGTTCTCCCCGTGTCCAAGTGGGTTTCCTCCAGGTTCTCCGGTTTCCTCCCACAGTCCAAAAACATGGATCAAGTCAATTGAGTTCTCCAAGTTGCCCCATATAGAGTGTGTGTGTGAGTGAGTGAGTGTGTGTCCAGCGATAGATTAGCATCCTGTCCTGGGTGTATCCGCCCAGCGCCCGAAACGTTCTCCCCTGGATGGACATGGAGAACCCCAACCCATAGAGCATAAAGCAGAAGATAATGGATGGATGATCAGCTGAAGTTTAAAAAAACATTCCGATTTTTAGCCAAACATGGGGGTCGTGAGTGTGTGTGTGTTTGAGTGAGTGTGTGTTTGTGTGTGTGAGTGTGTGTTTGAGTGTGTGTGTGTGTGTGTGTTTGAGTGTGTGTGTGTTTGAGTGTGAGTGTTTGTGTGTGTTTGAGTGTAAGTGTTTGTGTGTGTTTGAGTGTGTGTGTGTGTTTGAGTGTGAGTGTTTGTGTGTGTTTGAGTGTGTGTGTGTGTGTTTGAGTGTGAGTGTGTGTGTGTGTTTGAGTGTGAGTGTTTGTGTGTTTGAGTGTGTGTGTGTTTGAGTGTGTGTGTGTTTGTGTGTGTGTGTGTGTTTGAGTGTGTGTGTGTGTGTGTGTTTTTCTGTGTGTTTGTGAGTGTGTGTGTGTTTGAGTGTGTGTGTTTGAGTGTGTGTGTGTTTGAGTGTGTGTGTGTGTTTGAGTGTTTGAGTGTGTGTGTGTGTTTGAGTGTGTGTGTGTTTTTCTGTGTGTGTGTGTGTGTGTGTGTGTGTGTGTGTGTGTTTGTGTGTTTTTCTGTGTGTGAGTGTGTGTGTGTTTGTGTGTTTTTCTGTGTGTGTGTTTGAGTGTGTGTGTTTGAGTGTGTGTGTGTGTGTGTGTGTTTTTCTGTGTGTGAGTGTGTGTGTGTTTGAGTGTGTGTGTTTGTGTGTGTGAGTGTGTGTGTGTGTTGAGCAGCACTGGCAGCTTGTCAGTGACAGGCTTCATTCACAGCGTCGGTGTGTGTGTGTGTGTGTGTGTGTGTGTGTGTGTGTGTGTGTGTGTTTTTCTGTGTGTGTGTTTGAGTGTGAGTGTGTGTGTTTGTGTGTGTGAGTGTGTGTGTGTGTGTGTTTGTGTGTTTTTCTGTGTGTGAGTGTGTGAGTGTGTGTGTGTGTGTGTGTTGAGCAGCACTGGCAGCTTGTCAGTGACAGGCTTCATTCACAGCGTCGGTGTGTGTGTGTGTGTGTGTGTGTGTGTGACGGCGTCTCGTGTGTGTCGGTTCTCTCTCAGCTTGTTGATCGCTCCTCACTCCGCGCCGAACAGAGACACGAGGCGCGCAGACCGTCCGGCCAAATGTCCATCTCACCTCGTATAACAGGAAGAGCTGAGTTTACAGGACGCGCGCTGTGTTTACACGGCCGAAGCCACGCTTCCGAAATCACTCGAGCGCTCGGCTGGCGCCAGAGAGTCCCGGACCCCGGACCCCGGGGCCGGCTTATCGGCTTATCGGTTATCAGAGCATCGCCGTCCAGGTTCGATTAACGACCCGCGGGACGACGGGGCTGCGGCTGACCTCCGAACGGACGACGAGTCCCTCACATCACGCAGGGGTTCCTGAACGCAGACGAGAACTAGAATGGAAAATATAATGAACTGTTATTAATAATAATAATAACAGGGTGGCACGCTGGTTTAGTGGTTTAGCATGTTCTCCTCTCAGCACTAGGGATTCCCGGTTCGAATCCCCATCTGGGTGGAGTTTCCATGTTCTCCCCGTGTCTGCGTGGGTTTCCTCCGCGTTCTCCGGTTTCCTCCCACAGTCCAAAAACATCGATCAAGTCAATTGAGTTCTCCAAATTGCCCCATGTAGAGTGTGTGTGTGAGTGAATGTGTGCCCAGCGATGGATTGGTGTCCTGTCCTGGGTGTATCTGCCCAGTGCCCGAAACGTTCTCCCCTGGATGGGCATGGGGAACCCCACCGCGACCCTAATAGAGGATAAAGCAGAAGATAATGAATGAATGAATAATAATAACAACAGGGTGGCATGGTGGCTTAGTGGTTTAGCATGTTCTCCTCTCAGCACTAGGGATTCCCGGTTCGAATCCCAATCTGGATGGAGTTTCCATGTTCTCCCCGTGTCCGTGTGGGTTTCCTCCGGGTTCTCCGGTTTCCTCCCACAGTCCAAAAACATGGATCAAGTCAATTGAGTTCTCCAAATTGCCCCATATAGAGTGTGTGTGTGTGAGTGAGTGTGTGCCCAGCGATGGATTGCTGTCCTGGGTGTATCTGCCCAGCGCCCGAAACGTTCTCTCCTGGATGGGCATGGGGAACCCCCCCCCCCCACCGCGACCCTAATAGAGGATAAAGCGGAAGATAATGAATGAATTAATGATAATAATAATAAGTCATTACTTTGCTGGTTGGTGGTTTTCTGTCTCTGTGAGTTTAACACACTGCGCTCTGACCTCATGGCTACATCCACACTGACCACGCCGACGGGTTCCTGTGACCCTTAATGTGGACGTGTCCTAAACCTTAACCTTCCCTGAACCGTAACGATCTAATCCAACGCTCGTCTCTGTTTGTGCACTCAGCTCTGTAATCAGAAGCTGCCGTCCGCCTCTTTTCTCCTTCCCGACCTCACTGTGTCCAGCAGACTGTCCACTGACCTCCAGAACGCTGAGTACATCCAAATACTGTCCACACAAGGCCCTAACGTTGTGGAGTTTGCATGTTCTCCTCATGACTTCGAAATTGCCTCTTGAGGTGAGTGTGTGGGAAGCTGTTTGTCCCCTGCCCACGTGTCCCCCACCCACCCCATCCTTCACCTCATGAGTTCTGGTTCTAAGACATCCCACATAAAGGCCACACATGTGCCGATGAGATGGAGGAGCGCCACCAGCAGGTTACAGAGTGACCGTGCAGGCTTTCAGTTCTTTCACCTGAACTGATCTGATTGGACGAGACGTTCTTTTTCTGATCAGAGAAACTTTTAGAACCTTCAGCCCGGATGTGTATGAACCCTGAGGACATGTTCGGGTTCTAATCATGCTCCTTACATGAAGGCACCCCTCGTAAGGCGATCCTCGAACCGAAATGCCTCACAGGCACCGAGCGATATCAGAGACCAGAGGTATGAGGTCAGCGCGAGAACGTTCATCTCCATCCACAGAGGACGCGGCATGAGCTGTGTGTGTGTGTGTGTGTGTGTGTGTGTGTGTGTGTGTGTGTGTGTCAGCATTGCTTAATGTATTTCACATTAATGATAACGCGAGGACTTAACGTATGAAGACGCCTACCGGAACTTTTAGAACATTCCGTTCTGAGGTCCTGATTTTCGGCTTCCTCTCCTCTGCATAAACTTTCTGCAAGATTTTGGAGAGTGTTTGGGATTATTTTGTCCATTGATCCAGAGGATGGTGGCTTAGTGGTTTGGCATGTTCTCCTCTCAGCACTAGGGATTCCCGCTTCGAATCCCAATCTGGGTGGAGTTTCCATGTTCTCCCCGTGTCCGGGTGGGATTCCTCCGGGTTCTCCGGTTTCCTCCCACAGTCCAAAAACATGGATCAAGGTCAATTGAATTCTCCAAATTGCCCCATATAGTGTGTGTCCAGTGATAGATTGGCGTCCTGTCCTGGGTGTATCTGCCCAGCGCCCGAAACGTTCTCCCCTGGATGGGCATGAGGGAACCCCCCCCCCCCCCCCCGACTCTAATAGAGGATAAAGCAGAAGATGATGGATGGATGGATGATCGAGAGCGTTTGTGAATTCAGACAGATCGCATCAGACGCGAGCGTGGGATGTGAACGGTTTGGTTCTTGGTTCTTGGTTCTTGGTTGTTGGTTGTTGGTTGTTGGTTCTTAGTTCTTGGTCTGTGGGTGCGGTGCTGCTGCTGCTGAACGGTTCTGCAGTTTCAGCATCCGCTCCAGTTTTTTTTTCTTTCTCATTGACTCTCTCGCTCTCTCAGTTCACTTTCTCTCCCTCCGTTTGTTCTTTCATTTGTTTCTCTCTCACTGTTTTGTCTCTCGTTTGCTTTTTTGTGGTTTTGTCTTTTCTTTCGCTCGTTCTCTCTCTCAGACTCTCTCTCTCTCTCTCTCTCATTCTCATTCTGTTCTCTCTCAGACTCTCTCTCTCTCTCTCATTCTCATTCTCATTCCGTTCTCTCTCTCTCTCTCTCTCGCTCTCACACTCCTCTAATCCTCTGTTTTCTGTTTGCTTTATTGAAGAAAGTTAAAAAAGGCCCCGTGTGCCGTCGTTATGGGTTACGACTTGCACTTTATAACGTCTAGAGGGGGCCAGGGTCCAATTACACACTCACTCAGGAATTCATCACACACACACACACACACACACACACACACACACACACAGAGGGAGCAAGGTTGGGTGAGGATGGGTACACACTCTTTTTGAGTTGCATGCTTTAGATTCATGATGAGATTCTTTCTCACACTCACACACACTTTCTCACACACACACTCTCACACACACACTCTCACACACACACATTCGATGACATGCTGATACTCCGCTCCACCAATGTGAGCTAAACATGAACAGGAAATGGTTGTTGTGTGAAACTCCACCCTGAGACTGAAACCCAGCGTGTGGTGGCGTGCAGCGGCGGCGGCGGCGCTGACGACAGACCAGCGTTTACGTTAAAACGTCGATCAGATTAACCGTCAATACCAATAACCTCTGCAAATTAACTGCAAACATGAAACACGTCCACACAAGGTTCTACTCGCACCGCGGTCACTACACCACCATCACGTACGAAACGATGCATCAACATTAACCTTCATCAAAACACAGATTAGACCGGTTTAAACCAGTTCAGAATGGTGTAGACCGATTCTATCCAGTTCAGACAGGTCCAAAGTGGAACAGGCCTGTTCAGACTGGTCGTAAGCAGTTCAGACTGGCGTAGAATGGATCAGACCGGTTCAAACCGACTCGGACCGGTTCAGATTGTTGGAGAGTTCTGGTTCAGACAGGTCCAAAGTGGAACAGGCCTGTTCAGACTGGTCGTAACCAGTTCAGACTGGCGTAGAATGGATCAGACCGGTTCAAACCGACTCGGACCGGTTCAGATTGTTGGAGAGTTCTGGTTCTGACTGTTTCAGACCAGTTTGGACCAGATTAAGTTTGAGAACAAACTCCGGCAGGTTCAGACTGATTTAAACCAGATGAAGGGAACGTATCAGAACCTCGACACTCTGCTGTTACAGTATGTTTTTCTCAGGTTCATTTAAACCCCAGTCCGGTTCCCGTCTTCAGTTTGTCCTTTGCGGATCGGTCACGTCGTTATGACATCATGTGTAACGTTCTGCAGGAGTTACACCCCCGACGTTCTCGTAAATGCCTGAAACGCACATGACCTCGAAATCGCTTTACCAGTCCGTTTACAGAAATGCCCCCCCAACCCCCGCTTATTAAAGGTAAAACCTTATTAAAGGTCGGCGTGAGTCATGTAGCTGCGACAAACGCTTTTCCATCCCGCCGTCCAAAAAACCTACCGACCGTAAAAGTGAGCATTAACAGGACCGGAGCATTTAACACGGCTGTAACACCAACGTACCGCCGTCCAGACGACGGGTGACCTCATCGTCCGTAGTCGGTACGTCAGCCGCGTCCTTCAAGTCATGTGGCCCCAGCCACCTCGTTATGCAGGGCCCATGGTTGGTGTAACCCCAATGACATCATGGGGGTTACATGATGATGTAAGGATTGATGTAATGGACCGAATCTCTCAGCCTTCCACCCGTAAACACCCGTCTGAACCCTGGGGACTTTTTTTTTGCGGTGGACTCGCTGAGGCAACGGAGGACTTTATGATTCGGCATACGGAGGACTGTTGAGGGTCGCCGGCCCCGAAAAACATCCCTATAACTCCACTGTTTAATCATCTCCAATTAATATTCTCCATTTATTACTTCAGACGGTTGTAATTAAACCCAGACGTATTATTTTAATCAGATTAGAGTGTGTTCTGCTTTATTACCTGTTTAATCCGCATCAGCAGCGTTTAGGGGACTTGTAAAGATGGACACGTTCGACCAGCCGCCGCGTCCTGGACGTTGACACGGGCACTTCATATGTTCTCCATTAACCAGGGGTGAGCTGCAGTATTCGCTGATTCGACGATTCGATTCGGAGAACCGTAGTCGACTATGAACCTCATAGTCGAATGTACCATTTTGACCACATGGGGGTGCTCATGGCTGCTGCTAAGCATTAGTTTTTACATGAAATGTCTTTGTTTTCGTTATATATATATTTAGCCTTTTGTCAAATAAAATCATCCTAATTTCTGTTAATATTTTTTTTTAAATGATGTGTGCGCTTTAACAATAGGCTACACATTAATAAAGCTCCCCCCAAACGGGGATCCCATTTACGGTGCCCTAGAAAAACAAGTAAAATATAAAAAATATATATATATTTTTTTTTAAAAACCACGCTTATAGCGCCATCTTGTGGTGAAATTTTAACTGATTCGACTTTCAGTCGACTATAGGGAAAATCTGACGAATCAGATTCGACTATGAAAATCCTTAGTTGAATACACCCCTACCATTAACATTTACATTACATTTGGTCATTTATTGGACGCTTTTATCCAAAGCGACCCTCGAGCTGAGCACAGGGTTCATCACAACATCCCTGCAGCAATGAGGGTGAAGGGCCTTGCTCAGGGACCCACACTGGTAACTTCAGTGGACCTGGGATTTGAACCACCGACCTTAAGATTGAGAACCCAACACCCTGACCACTGAGCTACCGCGGCCCTTAAGGGTTCGACGGTAACGCAGCGAATACGAGAGACAGATGGACGTGTGGAGAGAACGTGAACGTGACGGGTCTGTGATGTGAAATCGTGCCGTCACGTTTGGCGGGACGTCAGTCAGTCGTGCACCTGCGTGAAGGAAGTGAGTGACTGCGCAGATGCTCGGCCTGCGCAGCTCTGGAGGGTTTGTGGTTTTGGTGCAGGAGGCTGCAGGTAGCGCCGGTCTGCGTGCGACTCTGAGCGACGCCGGGGTGGAGAGGCGGGGTTGCATCATCAGCGTCACGGCGCATGGACCGTGGAACGCCGGCGTCACTCGGCGTGGAGGCTGAGGTGATCTAAAGATGATCTGCGGCTCTTCAGCGGCGTTCTGAAGCGCAGACGGAGATTCACCTCCAATCGGAGTGCCGCTGCGTGTTTTATATAGCTTACGATTCATAACTTCATGTGACCACACACACACACACACACACACACACACACACACAAACACACACACACACACACACACACACACACAGGAGGATGTTCCGGGTGGGGAGGTGGAGGTGCTACAGAAAGGTGCTGGAGTGTGTGTGTGTGTGTTTAGAGATGCTTTTTGTGGATTCCGTTACTGATTCCGTTGCCTTGGACTGGGGCTGCATCCCAAACTGCCCCCCAATGTTACCCGTTGACCTCCCCAATTCCCACAATGCACCACAAGTGTATATCTATGCCATCCCCGGAGGGACAGGACTGACCCTGTCCTCTGAACACTGCACATCATTTAATCAGATATGAATTGCGATTGTGGTTTTGAGACACGAGCGCGGTCGTCTGACGGGGTTGGTACGTTTGCGAGTGATTGGGGTGTGTGGACTGGGGCATGTGCGCTCAATAAAGGTTTAATAAATCATGTTTCATCCTGAATTGGGGTTTTTAAATGTAGTGACTGTTTACAATTATAGAGCGGTTTAGGACACGGCCGCTGTAACCAATCATTCATTCATTCATTATCTCCCGCTTTATCCTCTATTAGCGTCGGGAGGGGGGCGGTTCCCCATGCCCATCCAGGGGAGAACGTCTCGGGCGCTGGGCAGATACACCCAGGACAGGGCACCAATCTATCGCTGGGCACATAGTCACTCGCTCACACATACACACTCTATATGGGGCAATTTGGAGAACTCAATTGACTTGATCCATGTTTTTGGACTGTGGGAGGAAACCGGAGAACCCGGAGGAAACCCACGCGGACACGGGGAGAACATGGAAACTCCACCCAGATGGGGATTCGAACTGGGAATTCCCAGCGCTGAGAGGAGAACATGCTAAACCACTAAGCCACCGTGCCGCCCCGATTCACATTGTAGTTTAAATAAACCTTGATTGGTCACAGGCGGCACGGTGGCTTAGTGGGTTAGCATGTTCTCCTCTCAGCGCTGGGGATTCCCAGTTTGAATCCCCATCTGGGTGGAGTTTCCATGTTCTCCCCGTGTCCGTGTGGGTTTCCTCCGGGTTCTCCGGTTTCCTCCCACAGTCCAAAAACATGGATCAATTCAATTGAATTCTCCAAATTGCCCCATTATAGAGTGTGTGTGTGAGTGAGTGTGTGCCCAGCGATGGATTGGCGTCCTGTCCTGGGTGTATCTGCCCAGTGCCCGAAACGTTCTCCCCTGGATGGACATGGGGAACCCCCCCCCCCCCCCCGCGACCCTAATAGAGGATAAAGCAGAAGATAATGGATGGATGGACAATGTGAATCATTTGCATTGCTAGTGTTGTCTGTGGTTTGGGACACGTCCGGGGTGAATTGGTGACGGGGCCGATGTGCACTGTACAGTTAAGGTGTAGTTATGAACACGTCCACACCGATCTGACGTTGATGTGGAATGATGTTGGGGGTCAGTGTGCACTGCGTAGTAAACAAGTCCTTGTTTGAGACACGTCCGCAGTGGTCTGATGTGAATGGGGTGGGATTTGGGACGTGTCCTGAGATGTGTATTGTGTTCTATGTAGTGATGCATTATTGATCAGGTGTGGAGATGCAGATCACTCTGTGTGTGTGTGTGTGTGTGTGTGTGTGTGTGTGTGTGTGTGTCCGCATGCGTCCGAACCGACAGATCGTCCCCCCGAGCTGAACATCTATTTTTAATCCGGGTCATTATGAAATGTCACGCCTGCGTTTCGGAGCTCTGCGTGATTAAACTGATGACTGGAACGCTCGTGTACGTTACACAGACAGGACGAGAGTTCCACCGTTTACACGCCCGACTCTGGAACCCTCTTTCAGAACTGATTCTTCATCACTCTGGTTTAAAGGTCGCGCGATTTGGCTTGTTCTCTAATCACAGCACCTCACAGCAACAAAGGGTCTGGTTCTGGGTTTGGTTCTGGGTTTGGTTCAAGTTCAAGTTATCTATTTATATTGTGCTTTTTACATCAGAACGTCGTCACAAAGCAGCTTTACAGAATGAAAAGCCTTTAAACCCCCAAAGAGCGAGCCGAAGAGACAGTGGCAAGAAAAAACTCCCTGTTATGTTTTTATTTAAGGAAGAAACCTTGTGAGGACCGAGACTCAGTGGGGGACTCGTCCTCCTTGAGCGGCCAGACAGCAACAACAGTGTAGGACAGCCATGTCCAGATATTTAACGAATGGAAAAACTAACAACTGGAAAACTATATGTGAGTCCATTAGGGGGCGCCCTGCAGAACCGCCTTGTCAGGTTCCATCCAGTATTCGTCAGCAGAGCCATGGATGAAGATCTCCAGGAAGATCTCCTGAGTCAGGAGGACAAAGTTCATTCATTCATCCATTATCTCCCGCTTTATCCTCTATTAGGGTCGCGGTGGGGGGGGGTTCCTCATGCCCATCCAGGGGAGAACGTCTCGGGCGCTGGGCAGATAGACCCAGGACAGGGCACCAATCCATCACTGGGCACACACACACTCACACACACACACTCTATATGGGGCAATTTGGAGAACTCACTTGACTTAATCCATGTTTTTGGACTGTGGGAGGAAACCGGAGAACCCAGAGGAAACCCACGCGGACACGGGGAGAACATGGAAACTCCACCCAGATGGGGATTCGAACCGGGAATCCCTAGTGCTGAGAGGAGAACATGCTAACCACTAAGTGACCGTGCCGCGAGGACTAAGTTCCTTTATATAAAACTAAAGGCATGCTGGAGCGTAAGTTGGAGATGTTAGAACCGTATCAGTGTCTCATACATTCACTTTTGGGTGAAAATGTAAAAAACAATCTCTAATTAAATAAAAAAGTGTTTTATTTAATGAAAAGTTCCGCAGGAGGCACGGTGATGTAACGGAACCTTCCAGAACAAGAAGGTTCTGGGTTCATGAGAACCGATTCGCTCATTCATTAAAGCCACTGAATCATTTTCATCAGTGATTCATTTTAAACCCGATTCATTGACTCTGCGACTCTGATTCCACTTAAAGAACGATTCATGACCCGGACGTTTTGGGACGGGCGGGCGGACGGACGGTTTTTGGGTTTCCTCAGTGAGCGTAACGTGTTGAACAAACGCGTGGGTTTACGGAGCGGGGAACATTTTCATACACGCGAGTATCGTTTACATTTCAGGCAAAATGGAGGATCGTAAATGCAAATGTTCAACCAGAGCAGCAACGTGACCTCATGACCAAAACCCTGAGGAACGTACCGGAATCGTTCTCCGGAATCGGCTTTCAGATGAGACTTTTATTTTGTAGTTATATACTCACTCACATGGGTATAGACTTTAAACTGATTTAGAACATCAGTTATCAGTTTTGGTTCTTCATGATGTTATTCTGGTCCTTCAGAATGTGGTTCTAGTACTTCATTGTGTGGTTCTGGTCCTTCAGGGTGTGGTTCTGGTTCTATATGATGTCATTCTGGTCCTTTGTGGTTCTGGTCCTCAGGGTGTGTTTCTGTTCTTCAGGGTGTGTTTTTGGTTCTTCAGGGTATGGTTCTGGTTCATCATGGTGTGGTTCCTGATTCTTCATGGTTGGTGCTGGTCTTCAGGGTGTACTTCTTGGTTCTATATGATGTCATTCTGGTCCTTTCTGGTTCGTCGTGGTGTGGTTCTGGTCCTCAGGGTGTGCTTCTGTTCTTCATGGTGTGTTTTTGGTTCTTCAGGGTGTGGTTCTGGTTCATCATGGTGTGGTTCTGGTTCTTCATGGTTGGTGCTGGTCTTCAGGGTGTGCTTCTGGTCCTTCAGGGTGTGTTGTGGTCTTTAGGTTGTGGTTCTGGTTCCTCAGGGTGTGCTTCTGTTCTTCATGGTGTGTTTTTGGTTCTTCAGGGTGTGTTGTGGTCTTTAGGTTGTGGTTCTGGTTCCTCAGGGTGTGCTTTTGTTCTTCATGGTGTGGTTCTGGTTCTTCAGGGTGTGGTTCCGGTTCATCATGGTGTGGTTCCTGATGGTGTGCTTCCTCATGGTTGGTGCTGGTCTTCAGGGTGTGCTTCTGGTCCTTCAGGGCGTGTTGTGGTCTTTGGGTTGTGGTTCTGGTTCCTCAGGGTGTACTTCTGTTCTTCATGGTGTGGTTCTGGTTCTTCATGGTTGGTGCTGGTCATTCAGGGTGTGCTTCTGGTTCCTCAGGGTGTACTTTAGTTCTTCATGGTGTGGTTCTGGTTCTTCATGGTTGGTGCTGGTCATTCAGGGTGTGGTTCTGGTTCCTCAGGGTGTGCTTCTGTTCTTCATAGTGTGGTTCTGGTTCTTCATGCTTGGTGCTGGTCATTCAGGGTGCGGTTCTGGCATTGCACCTTTTCCTTGTATATTTATTTGATAGATGTTGATCTGGTGAATGATCTTTGATCTTTGGTTGTGGATATCGTGATGTATCGTGTTGCTGAGTATCGGTCAGGTGTTCTGCTGTTTGATGATGTGAGTGGAACTTAAACAAAGGCCGCTTCCTTCTATAGTCCAGCCTTCACCTTTGGAAAATGTCTGTTCCCTTCCTGAGGCATGCACCCGCTCACTTACACACACACACACACACACACACACACACACACACACACACACACACACACACACTCACACACACACATTCCACAAAGCTCTAAACGTAAGCACATGGCCTGTAAGGACGCTAACTTTAGAGCCGGTGTGTTTTGGTTCTCCGCAGGTTCCACCGTTCACCTCCGCGTTCCGAGCGCGGGTTAGCATTAGCATGTTAGCGTGTGTTGGTGGCCGTCTGACGGACGGCGGACTGTAAAACAAACACACGCCTGACGCCGGGCTTTCAGTCACAAACGGGACACACGTCATTAACGCTCCAGCTGCTTTACATGTGATGATGAGCGGAACGCTCTCGTGGCATTGTGGGTACATGGAAACAGGGTGAAGGGTCAGGATGGGGATGAGATGGGCGAGAGAGAGAGAGAGAGAGAGGCTGCCTATCCCATCCCTTAAATAAAGGCCACCCTGCAGATCTCACCTGACTGAGGTTCCGATTCAGAACCGTAACGTTATCAGGTTGTTAGACTCAAACCCCCTCAGTATTTCCAGAGACTCACATTTCCTTAAATGTAGATTCCTGGACCTCAGGGTTCCACAACACTTTTTGAGAACCAGCAGTTTCATTCATTATCTCCCGCTTTATCCTCTATTAGGGTCGCGGGGGGGTGTTCCCCATGCCCATCCAGGGGAGAACGTCTCGGGCGCTGGGCAGATACACCCAGGACAGGGCGCCAATCTATCACTGGGCAGACACTCACTCACACACTCAGACACACTCTATATGGGGCAATTTGGAGAACTCCATTGACTTGATCCATGTTTTTGGACTGTGGGAGGAAACCGGAGAACCTGGAGGAAACCCACGCGGACACGGGGAGGACATGGAAACTCCACCCAGATGGGGATTCGAACCGGGAATCCCTAGTGCTGAGAGGAGAACATGCCAAACCACTAAGCCAGCGTGCCGCCCAGAAGCAGCAGTTTTTGTCGTGAAATTATGAAAATAAGTGAATTATAATTAATAAACTGTACGAAACACAAGATCCAGTTCAAAAGGCTACGTTCTGTTTAATTATAACTTATCTTTATTGTCGAGTCCAAAGACACAGAGTCTGAAGCAATAAAAGCGAGTGTGTGTGTGTGTGTGTGTGAGTGTGTGTGACTGAGTGTGTATGTGTCCTGGACAAAAGAGACCGCAGTGTTTAGTGTAGCAGTTTACGGGTTCTGCAGTTTATCCACACACTCGTCACAGAGGGGAAGTTTGCAGACGGTTTCCCAGAATCAGACAATCAGGCATTCTTTAAAACGCCACATGTTTTCCTTCGATTACATCACGACATTCACATCTGCGCCGGCGGCAGACCTTCATAACCACTCCCACTGTACCTGCACCTGTAACCTCACCTGTAACCTCACCTGCAACCTCACCTGTAACCTCACCTGTAAACTCACCTGTAACCTCACCTGTAATCTCACCTGTAACCTCACCTGTAACCTCACCTGTAACCTCACCTGTAACCTCACCTGTAACCTCACCTATAACCTCACCTGTAACCTCACCTGCAACCTCACCTGTAACCTCACCTGTAACCTCACCTGTAACCTCACCTGTAACCTCACCTGCAACCTCACCTGTAACCTCACCTGTAACCTCACCTGTAAACTCACCTGTAAACTCACCTGTAACCTCACCTGCAACCTCACCTGCAACCTCACCTGCAACCTCACCTGTAAACTCACCTGTAAACCTCACCTGTAAACCTCACCTGTAACCTCACCTGTAACCTCACCTGTAAACTCACCTGTAAACTCACCTGTAACCTCACCTGCAACCTCACCTGCAACCTCACCTGCAACCTCACCTGCAACCTCACCTGTAAACTCACCTGTAAACCTCACCTGTAAACCTCACCTGTAAGCTCACCTGTAACCTCACCTGTAAACTCACCTGCAAACTCACCTGTAAACCTCACCTGTAACCTCACCTGTAACCTCACCTGTACTGAGGACTCTATCCGGACCCGTGTTCACACCTGCAGCCTTCACTGGATTTGCTTGTTACTGAATCTGTCTCTGCACCTGTCTTTAACCTTCTCCATCACTCACACAGGTTTGGAAAAGCAGCCGCGGAACGTTCCATAACATTAGGTACAGAATCAGATGACTGAGCGGAGCTTTAGCAGCCATCACTGAAACATGACTGCTGTGTTAGAGTTTTGTTGGAACTCTGTTAGAGTTGTGTTAGAGTTGTGTTAGGGGCTGTGTTAGGGCTGTGTTAGAGCTGTGTTAGGGCTGTGTTAGGGCTGTGTTAGGGCTGAGTTGTTTTGGAGCTGTGTTGGGGCTGTGTTAGAGCTGTGTTAGGGCTGCGTTAAGGCTGTGTTAGAACTCTGTTAGAGCTGTGTTAGGACTGTGTTAGGACTGTATTAGGGCTGTTAAGGGCTGTGTTAGAGTTGTTTTAGAGTTGTGTTAGGGCTGTGTTAGAGTTGTGTTAGGACTGTGTTACGGCTGTGTTAGAGTTGTGTTAGGGCTGTGTTAGAGTTGTGTTAGGGCTGTGTTACGGCTGTGTTAGAGTTGTGTTAGGGCTGTGTTAGAGTTGTGTTAGGGCTGTGTTAGTTGTGTTAGGGCTGTGTTAGAGTTGTGTTAGGGCTGTGTTACGGCTGTGTTAGAGTTGTGTTAGGGCTGTGTTAGAGTTGTGTTAGGGCTGTGTTACGGCTGTGTTAGAGTTGTGTTAGGGCTGTGTTAGAGTTGTGTTAGGGCTGTGTTAGAGTTGTGTTAGGGCTGTTTTAGAGTTGTGTTAGGGCTGTGTTAGGACTGTGTTACGGCTGTGTTAGGGCTGTGTTAGAGTTGTGTTAGAGCTGTGTTAGGGCTATACGCTTTGTGTTTTTGGGTGTATAAGTTGTGATTCAGGATGTGGCAGGATGGCTACCGACAGGAAATGTGCCTCTGAAGTGTGCGTTCATCTACAATACAGATACCTAAACGTGAGCATCAATAGCATCTCACTTCCTTTCTTAGATCGTGTGTGTGTGTGTGTGTGTGTGTGTGTGTGTGTGTGTGTGTGTGTGTGTTCATTCAGCTACTTAAATGTGTGCATCAATAAATTCTCACTTCCTCTTTCTGCACATCTTCTCAGCCTTCTGCACGTGTGTGTGTGTGTGTGTGTGTGTGTGTGTGTGTGTGTGTGTGCAGGTATGTATCACATTGTGTGAACCCAAACCCGTGTCTGTCCCTGCAGTGTACGTTGTTTAAGTTTGAGTTAATGTTGTAACCCTTTCCTCGGTCTGGGTGCGGGTCAGGGGCAGGGTTAAGGTTTGAGTTTGGATGTGTGTCATGGTTACTTTCTATGAAGTAGACTGGACATCAGTGTGAAGTCCCCATAATGACTGAATGTAACCATGTGGGTGTGTGTTTTTGGTGGGTTTTTTGGGTGGGTGATTTGGGTGGGTGTTTTTGGTGGGTGATTTGGGTGGGTGTTTTTGGTGGGTGATTTGGGTGGGTGTTTTTGGTGGGTGTTTTGGGTGGGTGTATGTGTTACTCATTATCAAGCTGCTCTGCACTACTGCATGCTGCACACTGTAAGCAGGGGCTGATCTTCCGCTTTATCCTCTATTAGGGTCGCGGGGGGTTCCCCATGCCCATCCAGGGGAGAACGTCTCGGGCGCCGGGCAGATACACCCAGGACAGGGCACCAATCCATCGCTGTACACACACTCACTCACACAGACACACTCTATATGGGGCAATTTGTAGAATTCAATTGACTTGATCCATGTTTCTGGACTGTGGGAGGAAACCGGAGAACCCGGAGGAAACCCACGCGGACACGGGGAGAACATGCAAACTCCACCCAGATGGGGATTTGAACCGGGAATCCCTAGTGCTGAGAGGAGAACATGCTAAACCACTATGTCACCGTGCTGCCGCTGATTTGTTCAGATGAAAGTATTGTATCACAATTGTATCTATGTAATGACGACTGCTTCTTTTTACCAACCCAGAGTCAGAACCACAGGGACCTGCAGAGCTACAGCCAGGCTTTCAATCCCCCCCCTCCCCCCCTCCCCCCCCATCCTCAGTGATGGCACCTTTAAACAGCTCGTAAAATTTGCTGTTGCAGCAACCGGGTGAAAGCACCCGATCGAAGCGCTCACTCATCAGACACGCGGATTGAGTCTGCGACGCACTTGGCCGCAGACTGGAGGCATCATGGGAGGGGTGGGCTTTGAGCCTCAGCGTCATTCAATCCAGAATAACAGTCCTGTAGCGTAATGCTGCCGTGATTTAAAGAGACCTGAGAGAGTTACAGGATCTGGTGACGAGGTCCTGGAGAAGATGTTAACTCCATTAAACTTTGTTACAGTGTACACACACACACACACACACACACATACATATACACACACATAAACACACACACTCACACACACACAAACACACACACACGCCGGCTGTAAAGCAATGAAGAAAAAATAGATTCTTCCACATGAAGCGCCGCCGCAACACGTAAATCCTGGAAAAAGTGTGTGTGATGTTTGGAAATACGTCGGTATCATGAGGGGGACTGTGGGGTGGGGGGGTGTGGGGGGTGGGGTGGGGGTGATTCAGTGACGTGGCTGTGGACAGAGTGACGTGGGTGTGAGCGCAGGTTCCTTTATAACCGGCACTTTTGGGTGGTAGATTTATTATTATTATGCCGTGGGTTTATTATTCAGTGGGGTGAAGTGGCCTAACACTGCAGGGCGTGAGTGTGTGTGTGTGTGTGTGTGTGTGTGTGTGTGTGTGTGTCAGCTGTGCATGGTGGCACGTTTGTTAAATCTCAGCCCAGATGTGAAGCTTTCTTCTGGTTTATGGTGATGATGTCACGGCCCGTACACCACCATCCACTCTTGTGGTGGATGTTCTAAATAAAACACCTTGAGCAGCTTCTGTACCATGTGTGGAACACAGAACCACTGCATGAGGTCATGTGGTCTAGGACACAATGGGACAATATATATCAAGCACCCAGCCATGCGTGCTGGACAACGGCAGGCCTCCGGCTTTGTGGGCTTCTAACAGTTTGGGGAAGGTCCTTTCATTTAACATCATCGTCCAAGTCTTAATTTGTCGCCCACCATTTATTAATCAATGATTCCATTATTTTGGGTTCATTGTTCGTGAGTTTAAATCAACACTCGTTAATGTATCTCACTAACGAAGTGTAAAAACATGTTTATTGTATGATTTTGCGTTGATTGGTTGATGTTGGCACGGTGGCTTAGTGGTCAGCATGTTCTCCTCTCAGCGCTAGTGATTCCCGGTTCGAATCCCCATCTGGGTGGAGTTTCCATGTTCTCCCCGTGTCCGCGTGGGTTTCCTCCAGGTTCTCTGGTTTCCTCCCACAGTCCAAAAAACATGGATTAAGGTCAATTGAGTTCTCCAAATTGCCCCATATAGAGTGTGTGAGTGAGTATGTGCCCAGCGATAGATTGGCGTCCTGTCCTGGGTCTATCTGCCCAGCGCCCGAAACGTTCTCCCCTGGATGGGTATGGGGAAACCCCCCCCCATTAATTGATAATGAATGAATGAATGGTTGATGTACGGATGACTTCAGGCTTAAAACTTTTTTTTTTCACCAGTTCTGTTGACCGTGCTGGTGGTGATGCTGGTGGTGCTGGTGGTGGTGGTGCTGGTGGGGCTGATGGTGGTGGTGGTGGTGGTGGGGCTGATGGTGGTGGTGCTGGTGGGGCTGATGGTGGTGGTGGTGGTGGTGGTGCTGGTGGGGGCTGATGGTGGTGGTGCTGGTGGGGCTGATGGTGGTGGTGGTGGTGGTGGTGGGTGGTGGGGCTGATGGTGGTGGTGCTGGTGGGGCTGATGGTGGTGGTGGTGCTGGTGGGTGGGGCTGATGGTGGTGGTGGTGATGGTGGTGGTGCTGGTGGGGCTGATGGTGGTGGTGCTGGTGGGGCTGATGGTGGTGGTGCTGGTGGGGCTGATGGTGGTGGTGGGGCTGATGGTGGTGGTGCTGGTGGTGGGGGGGGGTCGCGGTTAAAACATCAAACTCACTTTCTGGCTTCAGCTCTTCCTCAGCACTGTGGCGAGTTCTGGGAACAGACCCCGGACCGAACCGTCCCGTGTGTTTCTGGGACCCCCCGCGGTCACGCGCCGCCTCTCCTCGTGTAACCTAACAAACGCTCGCGGAATGCCGCGGCCGCTTCCAAAATCTGTCTGGCCGCCTTCCACCGGCTCGCTGCTGAATTATGAATGTAGATGGATCTAATGGATTCTTCCAGACGCACTGCGAGCTTTTAGCGCACACTCGCGACAGGAAACGGCCCATTACGAGAGATTAGTGCGAGCGCAGGAGCTGGCTGAAGAGGAAGCAGCTGGCATTTAAAGAACGTCAGTCCGGGGTGGGACTGGACACACACACACACACACACACACACACACACACACACACACCTTCGTTTATGATCAACACAGCCATCAGCTGTACGTCACACCCAGCGCAAACACAGACGTACAATATTCAGATATATTGCATTAAATGAACCCTTTACCTTCCTCCCTGTGAGTGCCGGGATAGGCCCCAGCAACCTTGCAAGAATCATCAGGATCGGTGGCGTAGGGAAAAAAATGATAATATAAAAACATATTGTTGATATTTCTTCGTCTTTGATGCTGAGTCATAATATTTGGTTTATGTTAATTAGGGGGCGGAGTCTGAATTCCGTTGTCACCATGTCTTTATAGTTTTAAACAGAATGGAAAGCTCGGTGTTAATGGAAGAGTTGATAGAAAATAGACAGCGCTGAAGGTTTGGACTCGCTGCTTGCTTGGAACGCCACACACACACACACACACACACACACACACACACACACACACACTGTATTTGGACTGACTCATGCTGCGGTTAGGATTCTTGGACAGGATCCTGACGCACATTGTTATGGATGACAAACACACACACACACACACACACACACACACACACACATATATACACACACACACACACATATTTATGTGGGCTGTTGACTTTGCAGGAGGAGTGAACTGAGGTGTGTGATGTCACTGAGGAAGATGAAAGATGAGGATTAGTGGAGGTTCCCTCTGTATTCACACACACGTCACAGAGAGGGGAAAATACCACACACACACACACACACACACACACACACTCACATCTGCATACATGAATATACTGTACCTACACACACGCTGTGATACAGAAATATGAAAACAAATGTGCAAAAACATTCAGATACATGTATATGCAAACGTAGATACACACATTTATATACATATAAATTATACATATATATATATATATATTATACCTATTTTATTTATATATATATATATATATATATATATATATATATATATATATATATATATATACATAGGTGGCACGGTGCCTTAGTGGTTTAGCATGTTCTCCTCTCAGCACTAGGGATTCCCGGTTCGAATCCCCATCTGGTTGGAGTTTCCATGTTCTCCCCGTGTCCGCGTGGGTTTCCTCCAGGTTCTCCGGTTTCCTCCCACAGTCCAAAAACATGGATCAAGTCAATTGAGTTCTCCAAATTGCCCCATATAGAGTGTGTGTGTGTGAGTGTGTGCCCAGTGATAGATTGCCCCCTGTCCTGGGTGTATCTGCCCAGCGCCCGAAACGTTCTCCCCTGGATGGGCATGGGGAAGCCCCCCCCCCCCCCCACGACCCTAATATAGGATAAAGCGGGAGATAATGAAAGAATGAATATATATATATCTCCATCCATCCATTATCTTCCGCTTTATCCTCTATTAGGGTCGTGGGGGGGGGGCTTCCCCATGCCCATCCAGGGGAGAACGTTTCAGGCGCTGGGCAGATACACCCAGGACAGGGGGCAATCTATCGCTGGGCATATATATATATATATATATATATATATATATATATATATACACACACACATAGATGCTGACACACCATGTGACCATGTCATAATGTAAATAAACACTAAATGAACAGAATCATATGTGAGACGCATCATAAACTTCAGTTAACTGATATTCAGATTTTCAGATGTAATCAATGGTTTGTTGTGTGTTTGTCTTTCAAACCCTGGATGTTCTTTACTCTGCTGGACGTGGTGGTGATGGACGAGGTGGGCTGTGTTTCAAATCCAGTTGGAGAACGTCCTAATGCTTACTGCTTTACTCCGAATAAACTAAATGGACCTTCAGTTAGTCTGCGCGCCGATGAAGGCGGGATCTTCTCTTTATTGTGTTTTTGATGTTCTTGGCCTGACCGTGTGGTTCCACTGAAGGGAGACGTTGTTAGAGGGTTCACTGCCGAACGCGGCTCCCCTCCTGGGAGTTTTTGCATATTTTCGCTGGTGCTGACGTAAGAAGCGCTCCGACGGCGTGGAGCTGATGCACGGAGCATTTCCATATGCTGAATCAGATTTATACCCTGACTGAAGACGCCTGTGTTCTAGAATTACACACACACAGCACTTTGTGTGCAGCGTCCTAATAAAGCTGATTATTACACTAACTCTGAACGACTGCTTCATGACCCCCCCGCTCTCTCTGCTGTCCCCGCAGGCGGAGGAGGGAAAAGAAAAGGGAGGAGTAAGAAATGGAGGGAGATCCTTCGCTTCCCCCACATCAGCCAGTGCATGGAGCTGAGCAGGACCATCGGTACTCACACTGCACTCCTACTGTTACACACTGCACTCCTACTGTTACACACGTTACTCTTACTGTTACACACTGCACTCTTACTGTTACACACTGCACTCCTAATACTGTTACACACTTTACTCTTACTGTTACACACTGCACTCCTACTGTTACACACTGCACTCCTAATACTGTTACACACTTTACTCTTACTGTTACACACTGCACTCCTACTGTTACACACGTTACTCCTAATACTGTTACACACTGCACTCCTACTGTTACACACTGCACTCCTAATACTGTTACACACTGCACTCCTAATACTGTTACACACTGCACTCCTACTGTTACACACGTTACTCTTACTGTTACACACTGCACTCCTACTGTTACACACGTTACTCCTAATACTGTTACACACTGCACTCCTAATACTGTTACACACTGCACTCCTAATACTGTTACACACTGCACTCCTACTGTTACACACTGCACTCTTACTGTTACACACGTTACTCTTACTGTTACACACTGCACTCCTACTGTTACACACGTTACTCCTAATACTGTTACACACTGCACTCCTAATACTGTTACACACTGCACTCCTACTGTTACACACGTTACTCTTACTGTTACACACTGCACTCCTACTGTTACACACGTTACTCCTAATACTGTTACACACTGCACTCCTAATACTGTTACACACTGCACTCCTACTGTTACACACGTTACTCCTAATACTGTTACACACTGCACTCCTAATACTGTTACACACTGCACTCCTACTGTTACACACGTTACTCCTAATACTGTTACACACATTACTCCTAATACTGTTACACACGTTACTCCTAATACTGTTACACACTGCACTCTTACTGTTACACACTGCACTCCTAATACTGTTACACACGTTACTCCTAATACTGTTACACACTGCACTCCTAATACTGTTACACACTGCACTCCTACTGTTATTACTGTACTGTTACACTGCACTCCTACTGTTACACACGTTACTCCTAATACTGTTACACACTGCACTCCTAATACTGTTACACACTGCACTCCTACTGTTACACACGTTACTCCTAATACTGTTACACACTGCACTCCTAATACTGTTACACACGTTACTCCTAATACTGTTACACACTGCACTCCTAATATACTCTTAATACTGTTACACACATTACTCCTAATACTGTTACACACTGCACTCCTACTGTTACACACGTTACTCTTAATACTGTTACACACTTTACTCTTAATACTGTTACACACTGCACTCCTACTGTTACACACGTTACTCTTAATACTGTTACACACTTTACTCTTAATACTGTTACACACTGCACTCCTAATACTGTTACACACTGCACTACTCCTGTTACACACTTTACTCCTAATACTGTTACACACTGCACTCCTACTGTTACACACTTTACTCTTAATACTGTTACACACTTTACTCCTAATACTGTTACACACTGCACTCCTACTGTTACACACGTTACTCCTAATACTGTTACACACTGCACTACTCCTACTGTTACACACTTTACTCTTAATAATGCTACACACTGCACTACTCTTACTGTTACACACTTTACTGTCAGTACTGTAACACACTGTTACTACTGATGCACACTTTACTGTCACTACTGTTACACACTTTACTGTCAGTACTGTTACACACTGTTACTACTGTTACACACTTTACTGTCACTGCTGTTACACACTGTTACTACTGTTACACACTTTACTGTTAATACGGTTACACACTGTCACTACTGATGCACACTTTACTGTCACTACTGTTACACATAGCTGCTGTTACACACTTTACTGTCACTGCTGTTACACATAGCTGCTGTTACACACTTTACTGTCACTACTGTTACACATAGCTGCTGTTACACACTTTACTGTCAGTACTGTTACACATAGCTGCTGTTACACACTCTACTGTCAGTAATGTTATTGTTACACACTTTACTGTCAGTAATGTTATTGTTACACACTTTACTGTCAGTACTGTTACACACTGTTACTACTGTTACACACTTTACTGTCACTGCTGTTACACACTGTTACTACTGTTACACACTTTACTGTTAATACGGTTACACACTGTCACTACTGATGCACACTTTACTGTCACTACTGTTACACATAGCTGCTGTTACACACTTTACTGTCACTACTGTTACACATAGCTGCTGTTACACACTTTACTGTCACTACTGTTACACATAGCTGCTGTTACACACTTTACTGTCAGTAATGTTATTGTTACACACTTTACTGTCAGTAATGTTATTGTTACACACTTTACTGTCAGTACTGTTACACACTGTTATTACTGTTACACACTTTACTGTTAGTACTGTTGTACGTTACTGTCACTACTGTTACACATAGCTGCTGTTACACACTTTACTGTTAGTACAGTACTGTTACACACAGCTGCTGTTACACACTTTACTGTTAGTACGGTTACACACTTTACTGTCACTACTGTTACACATAGCTGCTGTTACACACTTTACTGTCAGTACAGTACTGTTACACACAGCTGCTGTTACACACTTTACTGTTAGTACTGTTGTACGTTACTGTCACTACTGTTACACACAGCTGCTGTTACACACTTTACAGTAATGTTATCGTTACACACTTTACTGTCACTACTGTTACACATCACTGCTGTTACACACTTGATACACTTGCCCTCATTATTCTGTAACATAAATCTATAACTATTATTCTTTCACTGTTATATAACTGCACACACCAAATGCAGAACTGTGTTGACTTTATGTTAAGTCATCCTAAAAGTGTGTGTGTGTGTGTGTGTGTGTGTGTGTGTGTGTGTGTGTGTGTGTGTGTGTTTTGTAGAGCGGGATTACTCCAGCCTGTGTGAGAAGCAGCCCATAGGCAGACTGCTGTTTCGTCTGTTCTGTGAGACCAGACCAGAGCTGCAAAGATGCATTCATCTGCTGGATGCTATGGTACACACACACGCACACACACACACACACACACACACACACACACACACACACACACACACACACACACGGGGATTCTTTTAAAATCAGATCATTTCATGTTACAGGAACTCATTTGTTATGGTGATTCAGAACACTTGAGGTTGTCATGGTGCCATTCTTTACTTTTGGTCAGTCATTTCCTGTGTCCACTTGAAGGAGGTGGTTCTTCCTCTTATTCTGACCCCAAGCTAAGGTTCCTGGAAAACCCCGAGTTCTAGGGCTGAACTTCCGTTGAACTTTGATAGATTTTCTAGTGATAATAATGAGGGTCTCTAATTAAATTTCCACGCTGAAGCCAGATTAATTCCTGGAACCGGTGCGTGCTCGTGTTTTATTTCAATCAAACTAACGTTCTCCTCATGTTTAAATTACAATCAGAACAATCGCCGTCTGCACCACCACCCAACGCATGCAGCCTCACAGGGGTCGGGCACCACACAACTGTTTGGGCATTTTATTGTCCATCCATCCATTATCTTCCGCTTTATCCTCTTTTAGGGTCGCGGGGGGAGGGGGGGTTCCCCATGCCCATCCAGGGGAGAACGTTTCGGGCGCTGGGCAGATAGACCCAGGACAGGGGGGCAATCCATCGCTGGGTGGCATTTTGTTGTGTTTTTTGGAAATTAGATTAAGGCAGCTGATTATTAATTGTATTTGGGATTTATGATCTATGGGCGGCACGGTGGCTTAGTGTTTGGCATGTTCTCCTCTCAGCAATAGGGATTCCCGGTTCGAATCCCCATCTGGGTGGAGTTTCCATGTTCTCCCCGTGTCCGTGTGGGTTTCCTCCGGGTTCTCGACCGATTATTGATCGATTCCTTTATACATACCGTATTCACCACATCTAAAGTTTGATTCCATAAAGTTTGGTCTGCTTCCCTCTTTTAGACGCCCTCAATGGACTTATAGAGATTGTTAAATACGGGTCACTCCGGTTTCCTCCCACAGTCCAAAAACATGGATCAAGGTGAATTGAGGTCTCCAAATTGCCCCATATAGAGTGTGTGTGTGTGTGTGTGTGTGCCCAGCGATGGATTGGCGCCCTGTCCTGGGTGTATCTGCCCAGCGCCCCAAACGTTCTCCCCTGGATGGGCATGGGGAACCCCCCCCCCCCCCGCGACCCTGATATAGGATGAAGCTGAAGATAATGGATGTATTTGTGTTCGTTGGTTATGGAGTTGAGACTAAAGCAGTAACAGAGCAGCAGAAAGCAGTGGAGGAGATAAACAGCTCGAGCTGGACGCAGCCAGTCGGAGGACGGTGTCCCGTTACAGAGACCAAACTGCAATGATGAGAACTTTCCAGCAGTTTTTAAAACTCCGTAAACGTTCCTCTCTCTTTTGGTTCTTGTTTGCTTTGTTCTGTCGTAGAGGTTCTTGTAATGTTCCGATTACAATGTTTGTGAGACCTTTAGAATGCTGTTCTGTAAGAGTCTCCATTCTCTTGCCGTGATGTCATGGTGTTAGTTTGGCTGAGGAGACCACTCCGCTCTCTACACCAGCTCGTCCTCCGACCCCACCCCCCACCCCCCCACCAACCCGGGGGGCTCGTTCTATATCTATACCCCCCGTCTAGACGCTCTCCTTTTTCCGCTCTCCACGCAGTGTTCCACTCGCTCGTCCTGCCGCGTTACAGCGAGGGAGACGGGGCCGAGTCCTCTCAGTGAAAGAAGCTGTTGTGTGTCCAGACCCAGCAGACGTCCACCACCACAAATCTCTGACCTCCGTCTCCATCACGCAGTCTGGACGTCGAGATGAAACGAGGAACCGAGTGACCGGGTTATAGTGACATTTAAAGCTTTTGATTTAATGTGGGGGGACGGCACGGTGGCTTAGTGGTTTAGCATGTTCTCCTCTCAGCACTAGGGATTCCCGGT
>JAFMOC010000344.1:115000-187500 GCA_019802505.1 Corydoras sp. C115 | reverse complement strand
GAGCATCATGTGACCCTGTTCCCTCTGTTCTTAGAGCTCTTCATGAACACTTGAGTGGCGCTCCGTTCTCCGACTATCAGAACAGCATGTACTTCGATCGGTTCCTGCAGTGGAAGATGCTGGAAAGGTTCGCCTCTCGCTTTATTCCCGCTTCTCGTCCACCTCCTTTACTGCAGCTCGTGTTTGCCGTTGTTTGTGTGTTGAGTTAAAGTCTTTGTTCTGGTCGGACTGCAGGCAGCCGGTCACTAAAGACACGTTTCGGCAGTACCGGGTTCTGGGGAAGGGAGGATTCGGCGAGGTGAGGAGGCTCGGAGCTTTTATTATTTCTGAACTGCAACTTACAATGAAGACGCGTTCTTGTGTTATTACAGTGACTGAAGAGTGTGTGTGTGTGTGTGTGTGTGTGTGTGTGTGTGTGTGTGAGTGCAGGTGTGTGCCTGTCAAGTAAGGGCTACAGGAAAAATGTACGCCTGTAAGAAGCTGGAAAAGAAGAGAATAAAGAAGAGGAAGGGCGAGTCCATGGCACTGAATGAGAAACAGATCCTGGAGAAGGTCAACAGCAGATTTGTGGTACGTTCTGCGTTCCACGGTTCCTTCACGACGAATTCCACTTAATATCCCTGATATTTTATTCTTTAAGTTGGATGTATCTTAAAACGACGGATTATTGATCGATTCCTTTATACATATTCACTACAAAGTTTGATTAAAACTCCAGACAGGTGTGGTTCCCTCTTTTAGACGTCCTCAATGGACTTATATAGTTTTCAACTAAATTAAATTAAATACGGGTCACATGATCACCACACAGGTGGCACGGTGGCTTAGTGGTTGGCATGTTCTCCTCTCAGCTCTAGGGATTCCCGGTTCGATTCCCCATCTGGGTGGAGTTTCCATGTTCTCCCCGTGTCCGTGTGGGTCTCCTCCGGGTTCTCCGGTTTCCTCCCACAGTCCAAAAAACATGGATCAAGTCGATTGAGTTCTCCAAATTGCCCCATATAGAGTGTGTGTCTGTGTGTGTGAGTGTGTGTCCAGTGATAGATTGCCCGCCCTGTCTTGGGTGTATCTGCCCAGCACCTGAAACGTTCTCCCATGGGGAACCCCCTCGCGACCGTAATATAGGATAAAGCTGAAGATAATGGATGGATGGATGATCACCACACAGTCTGTACATGGCCGTCCCATGCTGTTGATGCTGAAGGAGGATGAATCCCCCACTGAGCCTCGGTCCTCACAAAGATTTTTTCCTAAAAATAACAACATAACAGGGAGTTTTTTCTTGCCACTGTCGCTTCGGTTTGCTCTTTGGGGGTTTCAGGGTTATAACTCTGTAAAGCTGCTTTGTGATGATGTGATATTGTTAAAAACGATTTTTAAATAAACGAGTTGAACTTAAACTTGGTCTGATGTGTTTGAAGGTAAAGTTTGTTACTGCCGCACATCTGCATGTTCTCCAGGTGAGCTTGGCGTATGCGTACGAAACCAAAGACGCCCTGTGTCTGGTGCTGACCATCATGAACGGCGGTGACCTGAAGTTTCACATCTATAACATGGGCACGCCGGGGTTCGAGAAGGAGCGCGTGCAGTTCTACGCTGCTGAGATCTGCTGCGGCCTCGAGCACCTACACCGAGAGTCTATCGTCTACAGGTGAGGGGAACACACACACACACACACACACACACACACACACACACGCTGACCGCTGATGTTCTCTCCCTTAGGGATCTGAAGCCGGAGAACATTCTGCTGGATGATAACGGTAAGCACTCAGACCCTTTACGAGTTTTGGCCTGATGAATAAATAAGTGCTTACTCACGTCCTTCATCTCCACTCTGTTCTTCAGGACACATCCGGGTCTCGGACCTGGGGCTGGCCATCAAAGTGCCCGAGGGGGAGGCGATCCGGGGCCGAGTGGGCACCGTGGGATACATGGGTACTTATCATGTTCTGTTTACCTTCATCTCACTGTGTTTACATCCAGAACATGAAAGCATCTGAAGCCCCGTTCATGTCAGACATTAACCTGCAGCTCTAACGGAACCCAAGTGGAGAACCTTAAGAACAAAGTGTGAAGCGTGGACCTCAGTAAAGGTACGGTCATGTTACCCTGACCTCATGTTCTGCTCTCTGATTGATCTGCAGCTCCCGAGGTGATCAATAATGAGCGCTACAGCATGAGTCCTGATTGGTGGGGTCTCGGTTGTCTGATCTACGAGATGATGGCCGGCCGCTCGCCGTTCCGCGCCCGCAAAGAACGTGTCAAGAGGGAGGAGGTGGAGAAACGAGTGCAGGATGAGGAGGAGGAGTACAGTGACAAGTTTACAGAGGACACCAAAGCCATCTGCAGGATGGTAATGACACACACACACACACACACACACACACACACACACACGCAGAATAAAGACTGAAATGTCATTTCTATTTTGTTCAGTCGAACTGAATATAAGAAAATATAACTCTGACCCCTAGTGGACAGCACTGGTATTACCCGCTGCATGATTTTAGATGATGATGTACTTGGATTTAAAATTTTAACAGTTCGACAGTTACACATCAATTTAGGAATGAATTGGAATGGTGATTGTGAGCCAGGCCTTTGTTATGTGAGGAAGGTCAAGTCTATATTTTTGTCCATACAGAAATGATCCACTGTCCATGTTCAGTATTTTACTAATTAGGACGTTTATCAATTTTAAATCTTTATCTGTATATTAATTTTGTGAACTGCGTGTTTTTAAACGTCGGCAGCTTTTAGCCAAAGACCCCAAGCAGAGGCTAGGCTGTAAGGCAGAGGGCGCGGCGGAGGTTAAAGCTCACCCCTTCTTCAAAAACATCAACTTTAAGAGACTGGAGGCTGGAATTCTGGAACCTTCCTTCGTGCCTGATGTGAGTCCATGACGTTCTGTTAGATGTTGTGTTAGATGTTCGGGGTTCGATGTGTGGAACACTCACACTTCTCTCATCCCACCTGCAGCCCAGAGCGGTCTACTGTAAGGACGTTCTGGACATCGAGCAGTTCTCCACCGTTAAAGGAGTAAATCTGGACCAAACTGATAATGATTTCTACTCCAAGTTTGCCACTGGCAGCGTCTCCATCCCATGGCAGAATGAGGTGTGTGTGTGTGTGTGTGTGTGTGTGTGTGTTGGGTTTGAATATCTGAGGGCATTTGATTTGGTGCAGTGGTCCAAACACTGACTGCCTTGTCTCATGGGAGGGGGGAATAATATAATTATAAATGTAAATATTTATGGCCAGTGGAACTGATATAATGTATAATACAAGCAGAAGAAGTTCTAATAAAATTTAAATGATATATATTTTATATATCATAAAAATATTCATTCATTCATTCATTATCTTCCACTTTATCATCTATTTGGGTCGCGGGGGGGGTTCTCCATGCCCAGGGGAGGGGGAGGGGGAGAACATTTCGGGCGCTGGGCAGATACACCCAGGACAGGGCGCCAATCTATCACTGGGCACACACTTACTCACACACACACACACTATATGGGGCAATTTGGAGAACTCACTTGACTTGATCCATGTTTTTGGACTGTGGGAGGAAACCGGAGAACCCGGAGGAAACCCACACGGACACGGGGAGAACATGGAAATTCCACCCAGATGGGGATACGAACCGGGAATCCCTAGAGCTGAGAGGAGAACATGCTAAACCACTAAGCCACCGTGCCGCCATCATAAAACTATATAAAATATATATCATTTAAATGTTATTAGTATTTTAAAATGCATAACTCCGTTGATTGAAATCAGACACAAAGCTCCTGACACTTTTTTTTTTTGCTCCTCCTGCTGCAGATGATCGAGACGGAATGTTTTAGTGACCTTAACATGTTCGGGCCTCAGGGGACGAGATCGCCGGATCTGGACTGGAATCAGCCGCCGGAGGCTCCGCGCCGCAGCCTGCTGGATCGCATCTTCAGGAGGAACGCGAGGATCTCCTCCACCTCACACACGGAGGAACCGGCCCGAGAACACAACAGCTAACTACAGACCAGGTCCTCGGAACCTCCAGACACGTAGCGTAGAGTTCCTCGTTACCCGCAGTCCCGTCTGATCCCATTTTTCCGTCCTGTTTCCAGCATCCAGAGGCGACCTCCACTCGCAGCCGAGTCTCGTCTTCCAGCGTCAACACCACGTTGACTCCGTGTCAATCTCCGCCCCCTAGTGGACAGAGGCCCGTGGGACTCCAGGGGAACGGGGCGAATGTATAGAGTGACTGCTCGCGTCCAGCTCGGGTTCAGGTCGGCGGAGGCGGATGTTCTGTCCACGTGTTTGCCCGTGTGTTCCACCAGCCGGAGGGCAGGAGACCCAGCGACCCTGCATCGGAGATAATACAGACTCTTTCTTTTCATTTAAAGTTTTGTTGTTTTTTTTTTTTTTTTTTTTTTTTTTTTTAAAGAAACCTTTTAGCCCTCACCTCATGATCCCTCAGGATTGCTGGACCAGAAAAACAATGAGACAACAGAGCCACTGACTGACGGATAAAAACTCTTTATTATTCAGGGGATTTTACCGAGGCCTCCACAGGGGAAGGGAAGGAGGGATTTCACCCCTCGCTTCAGGAGGGAAGGCTGACGGAGTGGATTTAAGACGTTCTACACACTCGACACACATTACAGGCCTTCAGCCGCTCATGCTCTCTCTCGCTCTTTCTCTCCTCCATCCCTCTGACAGTCCGGATAACGACGACGCGACGACATGACACACCTCCGACCTCCACATTGCCTTCAGTACGTACACTCAGGCCAAAGATACCGCACGATCCCCGGCGCTCGCTCGGCATATTTCGTTCTGATTAGTGGCGTTGCACCGAAAACAAAAAGCACAAGTGGCCGGCTGGTCGCCGGGGGTGACGATGTATTAAAGGAACATTTCATGTGGAAGGACGAGGGTCTGTCTGCAGAGTGGAACGAACGTGCTGGCAAATTAGAACCAACGTTTTAACTTCAAACATTTCAGCTCGACGTTTAAATTCGTACATAGAACGATTCCCAAATACTGAGCACTCCTCCGAATCGGCATCTGTGATCCAGGACGGCTAACGATAACCTGGAACGTTAGTTTAAACCTCTGGTAACATTCGATTTCAAGATTAAAATGACTTCAATTTTAAAAAGAAAGATTCAAAAAGAGGGCGGCACGGTGGCTTAGTGGTTTGGCATGTTCTCCTCTCAGCGCTGGGTAATTCCCGGTTCGAATCCCATTCTGGGTGGAGTTTCCATGTTCTCCCCGTGTCCGTGTGGGTTTCCTCCGGGTTCTCCGGTTTCCTCCCACAGTCCAAAAAACATGGATCAAGTCAATTGAATGCTCTAAATTGCCCCATATAGTGTGTGTCTGTGTGAGTGAGTGTGTGCCCAGTGATAGATTGGCGTCCTGTTTTGGGTGTATCTGCCCAGCGCCCGAAACGTTCTCCCCTGGATGGGCCCCCCCCCCTCCCCGCCACCCTAATAGAGGATAAAGCGGAAGATAATGGATGAATGAAGATACAAAAAGAAAGATTATTAACATCTTCATCATCTGCTTTTAAGCAGCTAACCAGCGTTAGCATTAATGTGAAGCAACAACTTAGTTGTTAGTAAAACGCCTCAGAAGTAAAACAGAAACGTGTTCGTAACGATGAACAGCGACTCGGCGGCGATCAGTGAGTGAGGATTATTAACCTTCATCATTTCTGCCTTAATGTGAAGTTCGTTTCAGGGTTTTTTTTTTTATAATTCTGTAGAATTCTGTAAAAAATCCCCGAGTCACTTTAGCCAGTTAGCTCCCATTATCTCTGATGCATACCAAACACAAAGCTTTCTGTAAATGACTTTAAACTGGAGCTCATGATTCGAGATTTATATTTATAAAGCGATTTATGACTGTAAATCATTTTAGATTAGATTTAACATTCATGACGTCTGATTTAACATCACACCGGCCAGCTAGCTTTAGCATTTCAACTCATTTTAATTCACTGTTTATGAAGAGCATGGACATTTGAACGCGTAATGTCCAAACTTCACGTTTAATTTAGGAAGCAGCTGCGTTAGCAGATTAACATTTATATAATGAGTGTTTGCTAACGTGCTTTTGGTTTCTGTAAACCAAAAAAAAAAAAAAATCTATAAAATTTTACAGTGAAATCATGCTAGCTGGCTGTGTTAGCTTCGTTATAAACATACAAAAGTGAAAAAAAGAGTCGTAAACATGACTGCATTTAGGTTTTCAGTAATAAAAACGTAATATTTTGGACTTTGTTGCTAAAATATTGCGACTTTTTCTCAAAAAATATGTAAAAAAAATTTTTTTTACTTATTTTGGAGTTTAAAATATTAATTTATTGTTGATTGATTTTAACTTTAAACCATAAATATGTTTGTCATTATATTTTTATTTTCCTGAAGTCTAAAGATTTTAGTGATTTTAGAACCTGCAGACAGGCCCCGTGTCCGGAACCGCTAAGCTAACGTAATTAATGTTGATACGGACTTTATTTACATCATCAATCTTCCTGGGTTTTTGTCAGATAGAGAGACATTTTTGAAGATGAAGACTGCGTTCAGGTGGCACACTGAGGACATTTCTGTGCCAAAATTTAAGCAAATATCGATTTAACGGTTGTGTAATGCTACACCGGTTCTCCTAGCGTTGACTTATTTTAGCTGCATTATTATTAGCTTAGACAAAACCGTGTCCCTTTAAACCACAGGGCTCCATCGTCCTTCCTTCCTTCATTCCTGCATTCTGCACTTGTTTGATGCTGAAGGTAGTTTCTTCCGAACAGTTCATCAAACCAGAGGATTAGAAACCTCATTTCATCCGTCGTGTAAAAAAAAAAAAAAAAAAAAAAAAAAAAAAGGGTTTAGGGTTTGAAATGCTGGAAAAAGTTAACCACCCGATGGCGAGACTTCGCCCTCATTGTTCTCTAAATTCATCACAGCTGATGCTGATGTAGAACGCTTTATGGCTCTGGTGCCAGAAAATGAAGAAAAATACAATTTTTTGGTTTCTTTTTTTTTCAATATTTATTAAGAAAAGAAGCCCCTGTCTTGCCGTCCTCATGGATCTGAAGCTGATGGTCAGTAGATGTCTGGATGTAAGTCGAGGTGACTGGACTTGTGTTCAAATGACCATAAAAGCCACAAAAAAAAGCTAATTTACTAATTATAAAGTGTTTAATTATTTTTAGTAACAGTCATGAGTTTGTGCAACTTGAAAAAGCATTTCAAAAGTTTATAATGTTCATTTAACACATTTGAATGTATTAATGTCTAATTATCTTTTTTGTGATTATTTAAAACTTGTAAACGTTTGTATATTTACAGAAACAGATTTTGGGTTTGGATGCCGATTTTGCAAAACATCTAAATCGTGGGTTCTGCTCCCGCGTCGATCCGTTAAGTTAAGAATCCGGTGACTTATTATGACGTCACAAGTCCAGTCATCTTACTTACCGTCACTAGTTATTTAACGACTTTTGATTTGGAACCTTTTCCTGACACATTCATCGTTGCCAAATGTGTCGTTAACGACGTTAGCGATCCGCTCTCTCCTTCCAGTCTCCCACTGAGACCATTTCACCGTACTGTTTACAGTAAGCCAGGTTCACCGTAACCAGCATACCTCAACACTCCTGTCCACTCACCCACGCTCCACGTGAAGACATCCACACATTTCATGCCGTTCACTAATTAAGTGCTTTGTAAACTAGACCGCAGCAGAAGGGTTCAAATAAAATGAGAAGAGTTCCTTTTTTAAACCGGTTTACTGATCTTAAGTGTTTAATTTTAGAATCTGTTGCCTTGGCTCAAACGTTCACATCGTTGCCAAATGCTACGCAGCTGGAAGGTCCGCCGAAGCAGCTACGTTTCCGTCTGCGATGCTTTTTTTAAAAAAGCAGTGTAAATCGATTGAGGAATGGTTTGTGAAAGTGCCGCGCAGGACTCAGTGGGCATGTGTCAATAGCTTTAGATATAAAGAGCCGGAATCAAAGTGTATCTTGGACATGTCGTTGGACAAGTAAGATGTTTTTAATGGTGTAAATGTAGACAACATCGTTTTTATAAATATGATGTTTTGTTGTCCAAGTAAAACGTTTGTGTGCTGCTTTCATCGTAGCCAAATTAGAGTTCTAAAGCTCCCCATCAATAAAAGTCACGTTAATTATTATTGATTACCAGCTTTTTATGACGTTGTTAACATAATTTTTGCATTGCTATAGAAACGATTTCTCATAAGAATCTCTAAATGGTCATTATTGATGTTATGAGGATGTTCTGTAAAGTTCAAAGCTATTGGCACCTGCCTGCTGATCGCCGCATCATTTGTGCCATTACTTTAGAAAACTCCAACTAACGGTGGCAACCCTCTCCGTAGCTAACTTTCACTAAAAGGTCCAGTTTTTTTTTGCTTTTCGTTCATCCAGGCCGTGTGAAAAACCTTACAGGGACAGTGAGCCAGTTCACATGATAAGCTAAATATTTTGGTGTTTTCTGACGGAGCGGTTCAGTTCTTTAGGATTGTAGTGTGGAACCGAGCGGGACGGTCTGCGGCGTCGGACGCGAGAGCTGAGTCTGTGTACAGGATTGTCACGTAGCTGTTAGCAGTGATGAGAATCTGTGTTGTAACACAAATGGGGTTACATTGTGTAATGGTAGAACTTTACGTGTTTTTTTTTTTTTTTTATATATATTTTTGACTCATATTTGACCTTTAATCCCCTAGTGGCAGGTTTGGACTTCACTGGGGAGTTTGGAAATGCTCGAGCGTTTTTATTTTCTTCGCCGTTATTGCCTTGTGTTGTGTTGGCCTGTTAGTGTGTAGTGATGGGCATTGCAACTTACTTCTGTGATTTGATTCTTTTAATGACTCATTTAACTGAATCGCGAGCGTCTGTGGACATGGCGTTAACGAAGGATGAGGACGAGAAACCTGTCTGTTAATATAAATCAGCAGAGTAAATTTAGAACAACGGAAAAGGCCCTTCTGGGTTGATGGACCTGTCTTTATTCAAATTAGAACCAATGTGTGGAACCTTCAAATGAAAAATAGCTGTGAATCGATTTCACGGGAGTCGTGTCAGCGAATTGATTTGTTCGAGTTGAAGTAGCCAAGTCTCACAGACGCCTCTTTTAAAAAGCCAGGGAATCGATTCTGTCAAATGAGTCAGGATGGAGTATCAGTTAAATGAGTCATTCGGTGGGAACGAATCCTTAGCTAATGGCCCTTACAGGTAGTTAGGGGAGCGAGTTTGATGTTTGTAGATGCAGTACCATAAATCGTGACCGATTCAGACGCGTTGACCAATTAGCCTTTGATGTTCGGTGTTGCTGTTATTTTAGTAGAAGCTATTGCAGTCTTTCCATCCAGAGGAACGCCGTGTGCGGATGATTCGCCGAGTCATGGCGAGGGTCAGACCATGACACGCGATGTTTAATTGGATTTTACGGTTAAGGCGTCGGTGGTTTCTCCGCGTGTTATTCGCAGCATGAATAGTTACTTTGATCCGCTTGCGCGTTGAGCTCTCTGTGTATTCTGATTACAGTGATGTACGTTGCGCGATGCGACGGGTGGTCCGTGTGACAGGCATGTGCTGATCGATGGTCGTAGGTATCATCGTCATCATCATCATCATCGTCATGCTGCTCGTCCAGACTTTAATTACACGATAGGATGCTTCATAACGGAAGACGCACTGAGCTCCTTTTGACCAGGTTACCTGTCTGTCTCGTGTATCTCGTGTGTAATTAAATCTTGCAGAATCTAAGACGCTTATCGGGTTTGTTTTGGTCTGATCTGGTTGAACACCGCACTGGAAGGCTGGCGATCCTAAACCGTAACATCGGCACATGCCTACCCATGACATGGCTGATATATGCTGCATTAAAGGGACATTGCCTTCTTACACAACGACCAAAAGGTAAACAGAAAGGGAAGTGAGACTCGTCGGTCGTCTCACCGCGACGTTCCGAGTTTCGGTGCAGGACGCAAAGACTGAGCTCCGAGTTCCAAGAGTCAAATCCAAACAAAGTGCCTCCTTTCTAGCCGTGCAGTCCGGGTAGTGCCCATGTTAAGATTTGCACTTTGTGTGTCACTTCTGTCCATTTTTCTGTGTCTGTGACACACACACACACACACACACACACATACATACGCACATGTATATGATTTGAGGGTCGTACTACGCTGATTGCATGTGAAGCCGAACCTGTCAAAGTCCTGAATAAAACCTGTGCTGGCCTGAACGCTGTCAGAGTCGTTCTTATTCACACATTCACCTTTAAATCAGATCCATGGAGTGCTGAGTTCAGCCTGTCTGGTACCAACAATCATCCCAATGTCATTAAAGCGCCTGTAGGTGTAAAATGGAGGTGGCCCATACTACACTGCTGTCTCCAAATTTTCCATCCATCCATTATCTTCTGCTTTATCCTCTGTTAGGGTCGCGAGGAGGTTCCACATGTCCATCCAGTGGAGAACGTTTCGGGCGCTGGGCAGATACACCCAGGACAGGGCGCCAATCAATCGCCAGGCACACACTCACTCACACAGACACACTCTATATGGGGCAATTCTTTTGTAGCACTTAACTGACTTGATCCATGTTTTTGGACTGTGGGAGGAAACCGGAGAACCCGGAGGAAACCCAAATGGACACGGGGAGAACATGGAAACTCCACCCAGATGGGGATTCGAACTGGTAATCCCTAGTGCTGAGAGGCGAACATGCTAAACCACTAAGCCACCGTTTCGCCCACTCCGAATATTCAAACTCAAAATACATAATAATAAACTTTCAGAGGTTGACATCAAATTATTGGTCAGAAAAAAGCAAATGTTAGACCATGAATGAAGACGTATAATGTCCTTGGACGTCCACAGTAGCACATGGACGTCAGGTCTTCATTTAGTGTGTGTGTGTGTGTGTGTGTGTGTGTGCGTGCGTGCGTGCGTGTGTGTGTGTTGTAAAAGAAAGTAGGGAGTTAAGACTAAACAGTTTGAGTTCAGCTGTGTCTCAGAACGCATATCTTTTTTTATTGCATCAGTCACAACAACAGTATCCTCTGACTGTGGAGGTGTCAGTGTAGACTTTGTCCAATCAATGGAAGCGTCCTGCTTCACAAAGGAAACCTGCTTGAGTCACAAACCACTGACTGACCACTTTATTAGTTACACCTGTTCAACTGCTCGTTAATGCAAACCTCTAATCAACCAATCACATGCCAGTAACTCAGTTCATGTGGTGAGGGAGACATGTTCAGGAGAACTTGCTGACGTTAACATGAGCGTCAGTCCATCCTGCCTTCACTCTGCTGCTGATATTAATTGAGGGGATAAAGTTTTTGGCAGATTTCTAACCTTAAAACCAGGTGAACGTCGTTTAAACACTGCAGCGTATCTGAATATCTCATTCATCCTTTTATAACCAATATACCATCTTGTGTTGGCAGGTCATCGCTCCATTTCATCGACGCTAATGGTCTCCACCGTCTCAGATCTCAGTCCAGCAGGTCCAGCAGAGCCGCTTTGGGACATGGTGGAATGAGGGAATCGCATCATCGAATGTGCAGCAGCTGTATGAAGCGCTCATCTCAGTACGGAATAAAATCTCCAAACACAATGTTTTCATTAATATAATTAATTTAGCTCCAAAGGCAAAAGGTGGTCCAACCTCATACCAGCATGATGGACCTGACGAAGAATTCCATAACCGTGGAACACATGATCCGCATCTGTGGAACATCAGACTGCAGGCGAGTTTGTATCCATTCAACTAAATTAAAACTGAATTACGGAGCTGCTTCGTTTACAGAGCACACGCTCTGAGATATTACCATCAGCTCAAGGCTTCTATCAAATGGTCAATAATCACACCACCACCACCCCCCCCCCCCCCCACACACACACATATCTATATATATACACACACACACGCATTATAGACACAATATTGGATAGTGACGGACCAAACAACTGATAGCAGAATCATTCTCTCGATTGTGCTTCTGGTTCAAGTTCATGTTTTGCCGTCATTTTTTTTAATGTTTGTTTGGTTAAAAGTTAAAGATTAAGCTTTTTTTTTTTTTTTTTTTTTGTACAATGCTTATAGAAAATCATCATACCCCTGTCTGTCACACCCCCCCCCCTCCCCCCACCAACCAAAGTAATGCATCTGCAACATCAACGCAAACAAATCAAACTCTGAACAAATGTAATATCTTAAAATGTAATTAGTAAGGTATCTGGTTGTACTATGATCATTACAAACATAGTTTTTTTTAACGAATCGACTTGCAGATGTTTCTTTAAGCTGATTCTCAGTCTCCTGCTTCAGTTGAGGTGATTGTGGTTTCTTCAGGGTGACGTGGTGGTGCGGTGTTGAGCGCTCCTGCGTTCGATTTCCAGGAAAATGGGATAAATTAAAATCATCACCCCTGTGAACGTGTCCCAAATTATACACTCTGTTTACCAAAGCCGACATTAGTCTTCTCTGGATGCGTCCCAAACCACACTGCATAATCAGTTTGCCGTGGTCGTGTCCCAAACCACTTAAATGAGTATTTATATAGGTAACTCAAATTATTCCACAGTGGATGTTATCATCACAATTATACTCATTATATAGTCCACATTAAGGCCATGTCTCAAGCCAATCATGTTTGAGGTTGAATCTAACTGTCCACCAGATGGGATGTGAGGACAAATAAAGGTCTCTAACCCCTGCGGTCTTGCCCCAAACATTTTCTTTACTCTATGTGTAACCTACACATCATATTCAGTCTGGTGCATCTGAGCCACATGAGTGTCACCGGTCCACTGTGGTCACGTCCCAAATCACACAATGTGTTTATATATATATTATATACACACATTGGGCGGCACGGTTCAAATCCCCATCTGGGTGGAGTTTCCATGTTCTCCCCGTGTCCGCCTGGGTTTCCTCCGGGTTCTCCGGTTTCCTCCCACAGTCCAAAAACATGGATCAAATCAATTGAATTCTCAAAATTGCCCCATATAGAGTGTGTCTGTGTGAGTGAGTGTGTGCCCAGTGATGGATTGGCGCCCGGGACGTTCTCCCCTGGATGGGCATGGGGAACCCCACCGCGACCCTAATAGAGGATAAAGCGGGAGATAACGAATGAATGAATGGGCGGCACAGTTCGAATCCCCATCTGGGTGGAGTTTCCATGTTCTCCCCGTGTCCGCGTGGGTTTCCTCCGGGTTCTCCGGTTTCCTCCCACAGTCCAAAACATGGATCAAATCAATTGAGTTCTCCAAATTGCCCCATATAGTGTGTGTGAGTGAGTGTGTGTCCAGTGATAGAATGGCGCCCTGTCCTGGGTGTATCTGCCCAGCGCCCGAAACGTTCTCTGCTGGATGGGCATGGGGAACCCCCTCCCCCCCGCGACCATAATATAGGATAAAGCTGAAGATAATGGATGGATATACACACATTACTCAGGACATTTCCTAAATGGCATGCTGAATGTATGTTAGTAATAATAATCCAGATAAATCCTGAAGGGTGTGATGACCCTCAGCTCATCTCTGACACGGAGCTTCTGAAATTCATTAGAAGGTCTGAGGTATAAATCATGTGGAGCAAGAGGTCAGTCCAGCCATGAGCCGGCTTCATTACTCTTTCCAATGATCTTGAACATGTTGCCTCAGTGTGTGTGTGTGTGTGTGTGTGTGTGTGTGTGTGTGTGTGTGTGCGTGCGGATGCCAAGTCACTAAACTAATATTTTCCCAAGAGTGCGAGTGCCATGGAGAGCAAGGCTGCCACTCAATGTGCGCAAACGGACGCCGCCGATGACCCGCCTGTCACTCAGCCCGTGTTTACTGGCGTAACCGAAGCGCCCGGCCATTTGTGTAGGCCGCGTTCCAAACACCAGTGTTCTTATTAGCATCCTCCCTAACAAGCGGCGTTTGTATGCCGTGTGTGTGGAGTGTCAGGACTTTGCACAACTGTTGCTTGTTTAGTAACTACCCAATATCCTGCGCGCTGTTCGGCTAATTAGCTGTTTATCCAAATCTGACGCAGAGCAGAAACATGCTAATCGTTCATGATTCCGAGCGCGGCGAAAACTGCTGACGTCATGCTACAGCTGTGCTAACTGTGAACTCAACACTCGGTGTTCTTATTGCCGTCGTAACGTCCACATGTCACTCCTCCGTCATTATCACCGGAGGTTCATTTGACGTTTCTCTCAGATTATCAGAACTTTTCATTGATGTGATTATTAAACATCTTTATGTTTTTTAAATGTGATTAGCGTATAGCTGCATAAACGTGTGAACCTCAGCTCTAATATCCTGTTATGGAAAGCCATTGTACCCCTAAAATAATCATCTTTTATCTTTATTCACACTTTAATTTACCGAAAGAGGTTTCTGGGTTCATCGTAATATCCTTTGAATAAACATAGAATTTAATGGGGTGGCACGGTGGCTTAGTGGTTGGTATGTTCTCCTCTCAGTGCTAGGGATTCCCGCTTCGAATCCCAATCTGGGTGCAGTTTCCATGTGCTCCCCGTGTCCGCGTGGGTTTCCTCCGGGTTCTCCGGTTTCCTCCCACAGTCCAAAAAACATAGATCAGGGTCAATTGAATTCTCCAAATTGCCCCATATAGAGTGTGTCTGTGTGAGTGAGTGTGTGCCCAGCGATAGATTGGCGTCCTGTCCTAGGTGTATCTGCCCAGCGCCCGAATCGTTCTCCCCTGGATGGGCATGGGGAACCCCCCCCCTCCCCACGACCCTGATATAGGATAAAGCGGAAGATAATGAATGAATGAATGATGAACATACAATTTAATAGCACAGCATGGTGGCTTTGTGGTTGGTATGTTCTCCTCTTAGTGCTAGGGATTCCCACTTCGAATCCCAATCTGGGTGCAGTTTCCATGTCCTCCCCGTGTCCGTGTGGGTTTCCTCCGGGTTCTCCGGTTTCCTCCCACAGTCCAAAAACATAGATCAAGGTCAATTGAATTCTCCAAATTGCCCCATATAGAGTGTGTGTGTGTGTGAGTGAGTGTGTGCCCAGTGATAGATTGGCGTCCTGTCCTGAGTGTATGTGCCCAGCGCCCAAATCGTTCTCCCCTGGATGGACATGGGGAACCCCCCCCTCCCCACGACCCTGATATAAATTGGGGTCATTTAGCAGACGCTTTTATCCAAAGCGACTTACAAGGTGAGAACAGGGTTAATCACAACATCCCTGGAGCAATGAGGGTTAAGGGTCTTGCTCAAGGACCCACACTGGTAACTTCAGTGGACCTGGGATTTGAACCCCCAACCTTCAGATTGCTAGCCCAACACCCTGACCACTGAGCTAACCCGCCCCATAGGATGATATAGGATAAAGCGGAAGATAATGAATGAATGAATGATGAACATACAATTTAATAGCACAGCATGGTGGCTTTGTGGTTGGCATGTTCTCCTCTCAGCGTTGGGGATTCCCGGTTCGAATCCCAATCTGGGTGGAGTTTCCATGTCCTCCTCGTGTCCGCGTGGGTTTCCTCCCGGTTCTCCGGTTTCCTCCCACAGTCCATAAACATGGATCAAGGTCAATTTAATTCTCCAAGTTGCCCCATATAGAGTGTGTGTGTGTGAGTGAGTGTGTGCTCAGTGATAGATTGCCGTACTGTCCTGGGTGTATCTGCCCAGCGCCCGAATTGTTCTCCCCTGGATGGGCATGGAGAACCCCCCCCCTGCCCATGACCCTAGTAGAGGATAAAGCAGAAGATAATGGATGGATGGATAGAATTTAATTTTTAATAGTCACAATACTTGTCCATGTTGTGTCTCTTTCTGGTTGAACATCCAATTGTTCCATCATCCTGTTCGGTGCTACAAGATTCACATTCACCAGTTTGTCATTTAACCCATTCATTATCTTTTCTATTTTCATGAATGTATGTATAATGCATCAATTTATTCATAATTTTGTATGTTGATCCATTTAATCCATTTTTCTTACTCTATACTCATGAGGCTGATTTTCCGCCGCTTCAGCAGTAGTAGGTATCAGTAACCAGACCAGACGTGGTGTATGACATGACCTCTGACCCGGATGCTCAGATTCCATGTGCTGGGAAAGAATGCATTTCCGTTGTGTTGTTTTAAGGAAAGTTAAGCGGAGTTCCCATACAGCGTGTATGAGTGTCCAGGCACTCAGTGTTATCGGAGACAGGGTGTTTACGGAGGCGCAACGTGTTCGTTGCCCATCCTTGACTCCGAAGGCCGCTGAGCCTGTGTGATGATGGAGGAGAGAAGTTATCTGGGCGGTGACACATCCGTGGCCTTGTCCCATTTCTGCTTTATATAGAGCTGAGGGACGATGCAGAGGTTTAGAGGAGCTGCACCGACGCGAACCTGCTGATCAGAACCATCGGTTCTATTAAAGACGCTCCAGCATGCTGCCTGCTACCTTCAAACTGTGCGCCGGGATTTCCTACAGACACATGAGGAACATGACGGGTGAGAACGCAGATGATGATGCTAATTAACTTGTGATTAAAGCCTGCATTAAATTAATTAAGTGAACCTCATTCAGATGTGTCCTGTGTTAAAGAGCAGCACAGATTGTGTTGGGATGATAAACCTGCTCATGTGTTTGCAGGTCTGAGGAAGAACGCCATGATGGCCATTCACCACGAGCTGAGTAAACTGTCCGGGCCTGGACCGAGCGCCTGGGTCAGACAGATCCGCCGGCGCAGCTCGCTGCTCTGTAAGAGGCTCTACTTCCTTTTAACTTAAAGTATTTACGCTCTGATCACCCACTATATTAGAAACACGTCCTGATCCTCAGTGCAGTTTGTACTTTGTGGTTCTACGATTACAGACTGTAGTACACATGCTTCTCTGCATACTTTGTTAGTCCCTGTACTCATTAATTACAGGTGTTTTACAGAGTCGTGTATTTTGGACAATTGTAGGCTTCCAATTTTGTGGGAACAGTTTGGGAAAGGACATTTTCTGCTTCAATAGGACTGTAATAAATACCAAAATTAAAACTTGACCGACTCACACAGAGTCCTGACCACGAGCCTATTAATTAAGACGTAAACTAGAACGGAGACTCTTCTGGGTGAATGTACAAAACTTCCCACTGACACACTCCGAAATCTTGTAGAACGTACTTCCAGAACCGTGAAAGAACCAACTTTGAGTGGGATGTGATTGAGGCATCTGTAGGTGTAATGTGTGGGTGTCCACATACTTTTGTGAGGGGAAGTAAACGTGTTTGCGATGGGGGAATTTATGTATGTACTCTTCTTATAGGATGCATCTGATCATCAAATATTTATGTGCCTGTGTGTGTGTGTGTGTGTGTGTGTGTGTGTGTGTAGGCAGCAGGATCGAGGAGGAGGCCTTGAGTGAATCAGAGCAGTGTTATGTAAGACAGGGTCAGGAGGCGCTACAGAAATCTATTGGCATCCTCAGTGACCCGGACGGCTGGCAAACCGAGATTGAAACGGTAATTAATAAATGAATTCATTACACATCATTTAATTATTATAGTTTTTTTTAGAAATCCAATTAAAGGTCAATATTATGTTAATTTAATTATTGGTTGTTATTAATTATGGATGAATACAGCGTCTGATCAGGTGTGAGTTTGGACTCTGACCCTGGAGTTTTTCTGCTTCCTCACAGTCAACCGGGGATAAAGTGCTGAGTAAGGTTCTACCAGATATCGGAAAGGTCTTCAAACTTGAGGTTCTTCTAGACCAGCAGCCTGATCATCTGTATGAGGAACTGGTGGAGAACATGGAGCACATGGGCGAGTGGAACCCTAACGTCAAACAAGTCAAGGTGGGTTTGGTGGGAGGAATGCTAATGATTAATAATGACCTCCATTAGGTTTCTCACTCAACCTCACAGTCAAGGCCCACTTTGGCTGTGATGATGAGGGTTCTGCACGTTTCTGCTCCTACGATGTTATATTAAGTTTCATTGCACTCCTCTGTGTGTCTCAGATTCTGCAGAAGATTGGTCAGGACACCATGGTGACTCATGAGATGTCCGGGGAGACCCCGGGCAACGTGGTGGGGCCGCGGGACTTTGTGAGCGTGCGTTGTGCCAAACGCAGGGGATCGACGTGTTTCTTGGCAGGAATGTCGACTCAGCATCCGAACATGCCAGAAAAGAAGGGTTTTATCAGGTCAGTTACTTTCAGCATTCATTCATTCATTCATTCATTATCTTCTGCTTTATCCTCTATTAGGGTCACGGGGGGGGGTTCCCCATGCCCATCCAGGGGAGAACATTTCGGGCGCTGGGCAGATACACTCAGGACAGGGCGCCAATCTATCACTGGGCACACAGTCACACAGACACACTCTATATGGGGCAATTTTGGAGAACTCAATTGAACCTTGATCCATGTTTATGGACTGTGGGAGGAAACCGGAGAACCCGGAGGAAACACACGGGGAGAACATGGAAACTCCACCCAGATGGGGATTCGAACCAGGAATCCCTAGTGCTGAGAGGGGAACATGCTAAACCACTAAGCCACCGTGCCGCCTGTTACTTTTAGCATAATTAATGTAATTATTAAAGTAAAATCTGTATCTAGACTAATTGAAAAAGCTCAGATCACTTGTGAAACAACTTGAAAAGGAATTTACCGTATTACCGAATTTACCAAGTCCGTATACATGAGAGGGGAGAGTTTAATTGAATTTATTTTGGAATAAACTTTGTTTTAAATTTATGGTCAGAGCTTTTCTCAAAATAAAGCCACGCTGAACTTTAGTTGCACCATGAGCTCTTGGGTCAGAGCAGATTTATTGATGTTTCTGTATTTTTGAGCATTTCTTTGGCTCCATAAAATGTAAACAGGGCACACAGTGCACAACACTAACTTCATGTGAATAGCTTAATCCGAACATGAACCTAATAAAGAGGCTGGCGGGTGTATTTTTGGGGGTATGCAGAATATTCACAGATGACGGACTCATGATATAAAGTGTGTGTTCTGACAGAGCGGAGAACGGACCCACCTGTATTGTGATGAGACCGAGTGTAGACGATCCCAACAAGACCAAGTTTACCTGGTTACTCAGTTTAGACCTGAAGGTGAGACGCACTGATATTGAATCATTAAATTAAATGAACATCTTAATTTAAGAATAAACCTGGTGAATATAACCAGCATCACAGTGTGGAGCTGAATCAGCATCTCACCTTATTACTGCATACTACAGTGTTTTAAATGTATATTATTATTATTATTATTATTATATAATTATAAAGATTTTACCAACATGATAAGAAAACCTCTATATACTTTATTTCTGTGGTGCTCAAATTTTGCTAAACAGGTTTACATTTAAGTGACTCACCATTTTTATTTCGTTTCTGTTTCATTAAAGGGCTGGATCCCTAAAACGGTCATCAACAGAGTTCTGTCTCAAACCCAGATAGACTTTGCAAACCATCTTCGACACAGAATGGCAAATCACAGTGGCATGGAGACAGTGATAGCCTGCTGATGTCCGAAATTCCGCCCACCGCACATCGGTAACCAGCCCCCTGACACCTGGGACAGAGTTCTCCACGTGTGGAGAACTCTGCACTCTCTCTGCACTCTGTGCACGTCTGCATGAATACAAACTAGCGGAAGTGATTCCGGTGTTTCGACAGAGGAGAGTCCTTTAACAAAGTTATTTAGACGCCACGCTTTAGCACAAGAATTAACTTTTAATTGTAGCTGTGATGAGATGTAAATCCTGAGCTGCTAACAAAGAGAAATCATCAGTACAGCACAATCTTATTTTAATAAACCTAAAAACAAACTTAGAACCAGAGGAGACAGTCACACAGGACAGGTACACTACATTTCTAAAAGTAAAGTAAAATTCCATCAGACTGCTTCCTCGTCAGAAACTTTTCTAGAGGAGAGGACGCTGTTAGAGCTGCAAAGGGGAACCTGATACACTGATTGTATTCTCCGTATCCTGGACACGCACACTTATATTGTATATTTTCTTTCACAGTCTCAGTCAATATATCATTTATATTTATTCATATCTGTGTACAGAAATGCTGAGGATCTGAAAGGTACTTATGTTTTGGATTTCCTCTGGTTCAAGTTCTAAATGTGTTCACAAAAATAATACAATGTCTGAGAAATAATATAAATAAATAATAAACTGTACTCTCTGATTTCAATCATTTGTGTCCTTATTTTAAAATCTGTTGTTTTAAATCAAGATTTAATTCCAATAGCATCAAAAATCATCGCTGCTTAAAGGCGAGTTGTTTGTATCTCACAAATTAAAATGAAAAAGTAAACATATTACAACACCATGTATTCTTCAGATGTGTTTGTATTAACTAAACATTAGTATTTAATCAGCATATATTCATTAAATTGATTTAAAAATAGCAATATTAACATTAAATTGAGCAAAGTCTTAGAAAAACGATTAAGATATACGATTTTATTAAATCAAGTAGAAACACTTTTATTAAAAATGTAAACTATAAACATGTTGGGGCGGCACGGTGGCTTAGTGGTTCAGCATGTTCTCCTCTCAGCGCTAGGGATTCCCGGTTCGAATCCCCATCTGGGTGGAGTTTCCATGTTCTCCCCGTGTCTGTGTGGGTTTCCTCCGGGTTCTCCGGTTTCCTCCCACAGTCCAAAAACATGGATCAAATGAATTGAGTTCTCCAAATTGCCCCATATAGAGTGTGTGTGTGTGTGAGTGAGTGTGTGCCCAGTGATAGATTGCCCCCCTGTCCTGGTTGTATCTGCCCAGCGCCTGAAACGTTCTCCCCTGGATGGGCATGGGGAACCCACTCCCCCCCACGACCCCTAATATAGAATAAAGTGGAAGATGGTGAATGAATGAATGAATAAACATTTTTGGTAATGAACCCTTTATTTATTACATGTAATAAAACTCAACACTAGTCTCGGCCTATTAGCATTTCTGACTGAAAAGGAAGCGCCTTCTGTGCGAAGACTACAATTCCCATGAGCCACCGCGCGGCCGCGCGCTTAGCAGCAGCAGGGGGAAGGGAGTCTGAGATTGGAGGAGAGAGACTGAGGAGATAAAGGTGAGATTATAGTTTTAAATCTGTGTTTTTATGATTAAAAGTCACGGCGACGTTGGGTTTCGCAGTGAAATCGTATCGAGTGATTTATATTTGACAAACGGAGTAACCTTGGCAACCGGAGAGCGGAAAGTTAGCGCGTTAGCCCGCTAGCCTGCAGTTTAATAATTAAACGAAGCCGCACGCTGTAATTAAAGTTTAATCTTCATTAAAGGTCGGATTTTAATCTGTGAGTTGCTCTGAGGCAGCGGCTCTTACTGACGGGCTCGGGGTTTGACTCTCTGCCAGCTGCCCTTACGCTTCTGCTGCAGTCCTCAGTGCACATTAATGATGTTTTAATTACCTTTATTTTTAATGACTCTGATAAACGAATTTAAATATATATACATTAAATATAAATAAAGTCCGGGCGGTGGAGCAGCTGATAAATCAGAACTTTAATGTTCCGTTATAAAGTGTTGATCTGAGCATCACCTGTTTGAGCTTCATGGGGTTTAAACTTCAGAAACTTTCACTCCATCAACAAAAGTATAAGGACACCCACACAGGACACCTTATGACATCACAATCCCCCCCCCCCATATTGTAGCTTTAATACCTTTCCCTCATATGGAAAGGCTTTCTACAATATTTTGGAATGTTTTGTCCATTCTTCTAAAGGAACATTTGGGAGGTCAGACACCGATGTGGGTATATTCATTCATTCATTCATTCATTCATTCATTCATTATCTCCCGCTTTATCCTCTATTAGGGTCGCGGTGGGGTTCCCCATGCCCATCCAGGGGAGAACATCTTGGGCGCTGGGCAGATACACCCAGGACAGGGCGCCAATCCATCGCTGGGCACACACTCACTCACACACACACACACTCTATATGGGGCAATTTTGAGAACTCAATTGAATTGATCCATGTTTTTGGACTGTGGGAGGAGACCGGAGAACCCGGAGGAAACCCACGCGGACACAGGGAGAACATGGAAACTCCACCCAGATGGGGATTCGAACCGGGAATCCCTAGTGCTGAGAGAACGTGCTGACCACTAAGCCACCGTGCCGCCTACAGTACATTATATTACAGTATATTACATTACGGGCGGCACGGTGGCTTAGTGGTTCAGCATGTTCTCCTCTCAGCACTAGGGATTCCCGGTTCAAATCCCAATCTGGGTGGAATTTCCATGTTCTCCCCGTGTCTGCGTGGGTTTCCTCCCGGTTCTCCGGTTTCCTTCCACAGTCCAAAAACATGGAGCAAGTCAATTGAGTTCTCCAAATTGGCCCATATAGAGTGTGTCTGTGTGAGTGAGTGTGTGCCCAGCGATAGATTGCCCCCCTGTCCTGGGTGTATCTGCCCAGCGCCCGAAACGTTCTTCCCTGGATGGGCATGGGGAACCCCACCGTGACCCTGATAGAGGATAAAGCAGAATATAATGAATGAATGAATGAATTTTTGATCAGGGCCTCCCCAAACCTTCTTGTTCATTTGCATGGGGGGGGGGGGGGGTGGATGTGGGGTTGTACCAAACATTACAACAAATTGTTCCACGATGAGGCATTAATGTTACCCTTCACAGAGCTCAGTGTGGTTTAGGTTGATGTGTGTGCATGTCGTCATACCTTCATCCTTATATAAATATATATATATATATATATTTTTTTTTTCTGTCTTATGTGTGTTGTCATATTGTTGAACAGTCATGTTTACATCATCATCCTGGTTCAGACTGTAGCCTTGTTCAGGTCTCACAGATGATGAAGATGATGAAGATGATGAGATAAGGCCCCCTCATCAGCATCATGCAGGACTCAGACTGACTCGCACATGAGGGATGGTTCAGTAGAGCAGGAACACTAAGATCTCTGGAGGTTCTGCTGGATGAAACTCTGCAGCATGATCCTGACCGGACGAGGATGACCCAGGACTCGGGACAAAGGACGGCCGGTGTGTAGCAGGAGACCAGTGGGTTTGCATCATGGAGGGAGAGGATGCCGTGCCGACGTACACAGAGGTACATATTATAACGTCACTTTAATATTATATATTTACTCACTGACCATTTTCATTCCTCCATCTCTTCGGCTCTGTTCATCACATCACCTCCACCTGCCATTCTGATGGGCTTTGTAGTTCTACAGTTCCATTCTGTAGTCCATCTGTTCCTCTATATACTCTTAGTCCCCATTACTCTGTGCTCTGATGATCAGGACCCTCACAGAGCAGCTATAATTAGGGTGGTGGATGATTCTCAGTACTGCAGTGACACTGTGTTAGTGTGCTTAAACCCTGCATCCACTCACTGGACCCTCTAGTACACACCTCCACCTGAATGCTCCACCTTGCAGATGTGGAATCAGAGACAGTAGGTGGTCTGCTGCCGTACAGTTTGTGTTCTCGATCCTCTAATCCTCCGTCAGTGATGCAGGATGCTGCGGACAGGATGATGGAGGAAGGTTTGTTATGGTTTACTGAGGAACCGTTGATGAGTTCTGTTATTATTGTAATTACAGATGTGTATCGGCATCCAGGAGAACAGCAGCATCAACTCCAGCTCGTATCTGAAGTCTGTCCCTGTGAGTAATGTGTTTATCACTGAAACCTTTTGTCCGTGCGGTTGATGATTTTACTCTCTGAGTGTATGATGTTCTAGATCTCAGCTCTGAAGCAGAACGGTGTGTTACAGTCGCTAACAGCAGGAGTGGAAGACAAGACTCAGACAGAAGGTATCGGATTCATCTGCTTGTGGGATGTTCCACTGTGTTGGTTCTGGTTCTGGTTCTGATGGTGCACTAAGACTTTCTGTCTCTGTAGATGTGGATTCGGAGCTGGAACGTGTGCAGCAGGAGTGGGACGCCCTGCAGATCATCCAGCCAGGTGAGAGAGGTTCTGTGTTGTTTTCTTCTCCATGGAAACTGCATCCCGAAGCATCTCTTTGCACGCTGGAGGGGATTACATCATCACACTTAATGTCTCCGTCTCTCATCCGTCTCTGAGCGTTTCTCTGAAACCGTCGGTCTTTTAATTCGTTTTTAAGGCAGATTAAAATAGAAATGTCAGTATCATTCACTTCCAGGTCACCAGTATGTTTTCCTTTATTTTAATGTAATTGGTATTAATTATTTTAGGCATTCTATTTCCAGTTTATTAAATGATGTGTGCCGTTGGGGCTCAGACTGCCCTCTGGTGGACAGCGGCGGCAATGACTGCCGTATTATTAGATTTAAAAATTCGTTTTATGTAGGAAAGTTCGGTGTTTTTCTAATTTTTTATAACAATATGTTTTAGAAGTAAATACAAAAGGTTCTTTTGTTAATTGAATCTAAATATCTATATGTTTTGTTTTACACCTTCAGTAGTTTTAAACTGAGGTTTAGGGTTCTCCTTTTTTCTTCTTTATTAAATGTGATGCTTTTAAATGATTCCATACATTAATAAATGGTTCTGGATTAAATACATTATTTGTTGTATAACTCAGAATGTTAATCAGATTAGAGACTCAGCATAGTGAGTGTTTTATATGAATATATTGTTGTGTAATTAAAGTGCAGTTCCTTCATCTTGTGCAGTTCCTGTTGAAGATCTCTGTCCGTCTGCGCTGATTTCCTTTAACGAGGCTCTGCTGCACTTTCAGACCACGGACCATGGGCACCTGCAGGTGTGTGTGTGTGTGTGTGTGTGTGTGTGTGTGTGCTTCATCATTTGATGTTGTGCTCAGAGTTTCAGTGGATCATGGTTTCCTTTATGTGACGTGTTTGTAATGACGGTCTGATCTCACATTCATCAGAGGAACATCCAGCCCACTGTTCACAGGAGCGGATTGGCTGCCATCACACACTTCCTGTTCGGACCACCGCGCCTACACCGAGAGCTGGTGGAGGAGAGAGACCTGGTGTTCACCATCGCACAGTGTGAGTCCATCAGTGTTGAGCTCTGTAATGGAGGATGCAGCACCTGTATCATTAATGCAGTAATAAACCCATTCTGTGGTCAAACTGGTTGAAACTGATCAGACAGATTATAACATGATACAGATGTGAACGGTCTGATGTTTTAAACGGACAGCCATATATTTAAAAATAATAGTGATCGTGTTTAAATGGAATGTGTCTTTGATCTCAGGCGCTCTGGATAACAACCAGGCGGTGCACATGCGCGTTCTGCAGACCATCTACAGAAAACTGACGTGCACGCGCGCAGACTGTCCGCGCTTCGGCCCACACTGGGAAAACATCGGCTTCCAGGGTATTATTATTATTATTACTATTACTATTATTATTATTATTATTATTTAGGGGTGTCTTCAATTAAGGATTTTTATAGTCGAATCTGATTCTTCAGATTTTCCCTATAGTCGACTGATATCGAATCAGTTAAAATTTCACCACAAGATGGCGCTATAAGCGTGGTTTTTAAAAAAAATATATTTTTTTATATTTTACTTGTTTTTCTAACAAAAGAAAACCTTTTTTTTGTTTGTTTTTCTTTTTCTTTTTTTCTAGAAATTAGGATGATTTTATTTGACAAAAGGCTATGTATATAACGAAAACAAAGACATTTCATGTAAAAACTAATGCTTAGCAGCAGCCATGGGCGCCCCCATGTGGTCAAAATGGTACATTCGACTATGAGGTTCATAGTCGACTACGGTTCTCCGAATCGAATCAGCGAATCAGCGAATATTGCAGCTCACCCCTAATATTAAGTATGTAAACTGTAAATATGTAAACTGTAAGGTGTCCTTGAGTGTCAGAAAGGCGCCTATGAAATAAAATTTATTATTATTATTATTATTACAATTCATTGTTAAATTAATGTGATATTTAAATGTATGTAATAAGTATCAAGTTCAAGTTGAAGTTAATTATTTCTGTCGTGCTTTTTACAACAGTACATCGTCACAAAGCAGCTTTACAGAATGAAACCCCCAAATTTAATCCCCCAAAGAGCGAGCCGAAGGCGACAGTGGCAAGAAAAAACTCCCTTTTAAGTATAAGGATAATTGGCTGGGATAAACTTTTATTGCTATCTTTTATACTATTAATTATAATTTATTTTCCTGTGTAATGTTATTACTAATTTGTTTACCTAATATTCTTCCCCTCTGTATTTGGGTAATAGAAATTGTTATCTCGGGTAGTGTCTGAGTGTAATTCTAATTTGTCGGTCAGTCGGTCGGTCAGTCAGTCAGCTGTAGCCTCTGCTGATTGTGGTACAGGAATTCTACTTACGACTTCATCAGCGTGCAGCGTGTTGCTATCATATCACGTACCATGTGGTGTCACTGTGTGTCTCTGATTTTATTCTTGGGTTGGACACTGAATCGTGTTTGTATCTGATTCAGGTTCAGATCCTGCCACTGATCTGAGAGGAACCGGGTTCCTGGCTCTCATGCACCTGCTGTATCTGCTGATGGATCCACAAACCTACACACTCGCCAGAGACATCTACAGACTGTCTCAACACTCAGTACAGGTCTCTCTCTCTCTCTCTCTCTCTCTCTCTCTCTCACACTCACACACACACACTCACACACTCACAGAGTCATTCAGTGTTAAAAGCTATGTTGTAATGTTTTTTTTTATTTTGCACTTTTCAGAATTTTCCATTTAGTGTGATGTCCATTAACATCACACGCATCGTCCTGCATGCTCTGAGGGAGGAGGTGCTGACGAAGTCAGTACACACACACACACACACACACACACACACACACACACACACACACACACACACACTGTAATACATTCCCTGATTTCTCTCTATAGTTTGCTTTACTGAGGGGATATATAACGGGATGGGATGTAATAATAATGTTATTGTTAATATTTCAGCTGAACTGATTGATTTATTAAGAGATGAATTTAATAAGCGTTCATGGTTCGGGGGGGGGGGGGGGGGGTCTTTATTAGTTTGGGTGTGAAGCCGCTGTCCGTCCCTCCTGCTCTGCTGTAATCAGTCTCATCCTCGTGGCCTTGCACAAGAGCAGATGGTTGAAAGTCCTTGTGCAGGAATTTCATTTTGAAGGATCTGTATAAATCCTGATTGTAACCTTCACCTTACGAACTCCGTCTCAGTTGATCAGTATCTGTCTGAGGTTTAATGTCCAGGGAATTCTGGGTAAAAAAACGAGAAGAGTTCTCATCACATATAAACATATGTTTTCAATAACAAATAAGCAAAAGGAATATAGACATGCTGGAACAGTGTTGAATATAATGCATTATGGAATGTTCTAATGTGTGTGTGTGTGTGTGTGTGTGTGTGTGTGTGTGTGTGTGTGTGTGTGTGTGTGTGTGTGTGTGTGTGTGTGTGTTAGGGAGTGTAACCGGAGGCAGCAGGTTGTCGGGGTGCTGAATGAATTTTACGTGGCAACGTTTCTGCACCTGTATGAACTGTGGAAGAATCAGAAAAGAACCATCTCAGACTCAGGATACGTACTGAAAGGTGTGACACACACACACACACACACACACATTTACATTACATACATTTACATTGCTTTACACACACACACACACACACACACACACACACACACTGCTGCTCTTATCTTCAGTGATGATTCATAAAGGGCTTTTTATCACACACTTAGTACTGCAGCACTGCTCTGAACATGACATCATCACTGGAACCCTAATTTATTAGATTAATATTAGTTTTACAAAATATTTAAAACTTTTTTATTTTGTTAGATTTACATTTTCAGTAATCAAACTATAAATAATCATATAATAATGAAAGTAGTAATATTAGTGATGATTCTATTAATAATAATAATAATAATGATAATGATAATAATGATGATGATGATGTCGTTGTCGTCGTCTCTGTACAGATGTGGAGATGTTCACCAAGAAAAACCCGAAACAGCTCCTCAGACATCTCCACTGCTTCATGCAGGAGAGACGCACCACGATTGGACAGCACACATCACCTGACCTGCTGTCTCACAGCGACCTCGCCGACGGAGAGTCTCACTTCGTCCAGCGGGACGTTAAAGACGGGAAGATGAACTTCACTGGAGTGTGTGACCTTCCTCCTGAGATGGAGGGGGAGGCCAGGCTCATCTGAGAAATGGAGAAAAGGGAGACGAGAGAGTGAGATAAGAAAGAGAGTGAGACGAGAGAGTGAGACGAGAATGAGAGTGAGACGATGAGAGAGTGAGATGATGGAAGATAAACGGCAGGAAGACAGATGTAGCTTTAGTTTCTGGGTTCTATCAGTGAGACAGGAGTCTCTCTCTCTCTCTCTCTGTCTCTCTCTCTCTCTCTCTGTCTCTCTCTCTCTCTCTGTCTCTCTCTCTCTCTCTCTCTCTCTCTCTGTCTCTCTGTCTCTCTCTCTCTCTCTCTGTCTCTCTCTGTCTCTCTCTCTCTCTGTCTCTCTGTCTCTCTGTCTCTCTCTCTGTCTCTCTCTGTCTCTCTCTCTCTGTCTCTCTGCTGCAGCAGTGTCTTGTTATGTCACTACAGAACCTTTATACCATGACTTTCTGCGAAACGCTGTCTCACTGCAGCCAGAACCCTTAACCACCATCATCATCATCATCATCATCATCTTCATCATCATCATCATCATCAGCAGCATGGTAACTGATCTGAGAACAGCTTCATTAATATAAGAATCTAAATGTAACTGCAGGATAGTTTCAGGTCAGCACTCTGCACTCAGCATGTAGCCTTCAGCTCAGTTCTAAACTCTTATTATATATTTAAATTTCAGTCTGCTCATCTTCAGTCCAGTTTACACTTTTAACCCAGACTCGCATGTTTTCACCCGGGGGGGGGGGGGGGAGAGGAGGGGGGGGCAGCAAAGGCTGCATTCGCACTTTAAATTTTGCATTCCTAAAGCTCAGTGTTGAGTTCTCCAAAGAAGCGATGAGATCCCCTCCATGGGGGGGGGGGGGGGGGGGGGGGGGAGTGGGGTTAACAATGGCCCTCCATCCCACCAATCAGCATGTCCCGAGTGAGTAAGCTGTGACGTCACAATTCAGCTCTACATCAAAGCTTTTCATCATTTATTTATTTAACTTGAGGAATAAACTCATCTGCAGCGCCCCCAGCGGTCTGAATGAGTTAAATATATTTATCGGGAAAGCGTCGTCAGGCCATGATGCAGCACGTGATGCACATCGAACTCCGGCACAAAGTGTTCAGATCTTTTATTACGTTTATACTCCACATGTTTTTTAAAGTGTAAAATGTAAAGATCACCTTAAATTTATAATAATAATAATAATAATGTAAATAAAACATCACCTCTGCTCCACATCTCCTCCTCATGTTGGAGGCACGTGCTCAACCACCTAAAAACCAGGAGCAGTCCTAATGCCTTTAATACGTTCAGATCTGTAGACATGTTTTTGTTGTAACACTTTGAGGTTGATGTTCTGATACGAACAACATTAAAAACGTTCTGCTGTCAAATCAGTGGCGCTTCATTATTAACACCGCATCGGAACTTCATTAAATCAGACGGTCTGATGTCTGGGGGCGGCACGGTGGCTTAGTGGTTTAGCATGTTCTCCTCTCAGAGCTAGGGATTCCCGGTTCGAATCCCAATCTGGGGGGAGTTTGTTGTTCTCCCCGTGTCCGCGTGGGTTTCCTCCGGGTTCTCCGGTTTCCTCCCACAGTCCAAAAACATGGATCAAGGTCAATTGAGTTCTCCAAATTGCCCCATGTAGAGTGTGTCTGTGAGTGTGTGTCCAGTGATAGATTGCCCCCTGTCCTGGGTGTATCTGGGTGTATCAGTGCCCGAAACGTTCTCCCCTGGATGGGCATGGGGAACCCCCCCCCCCACCCCAGTGTAAGATTGTACACTGATGTTTGGAGAATAAACACAAATGAAGGTAAGAAGTGCCTTTTAAAGCGATTTACTTAAACTCAGTGGCGGCCGGTCCATAGGGGGCGCCCTTAAAATTCTTCAGCTATTAAACTGAATTAATTATGAACTTCTAAATAGTTAATGAGAAATGTATTTATTTGTACTGTGTGTCTAATAGACATGTTTATATAGAACATAATTTATTAAATGAACGAATAAATATTATAAAGATATAATAAAAAAGAATAAACCAATACAAGCATGTGACCTGAGGCTGAGTGCTGATTGGTTATTTTAGGTTTTCCCACGCGGACACACCCATTCTATTGGTAGTTGTGTATTATTGGTCAATTTTATTTAGGCGTCGTGTGATTGGACAATTTCCCGAATCGACTCATTAACTCAGGTGCGGTTCGTTAGTTCGACTCACCCTCATCGTTTGCAAACGAGTCGCAACAAAAATGAAGAAAATTCAGTTTTATTTTTTACAAAATTAAAATGTTTTAATGAAACGCGTTTAATGAAGAAAAAACAGAATAAAGGAGCTCGGAGCGGAGCCACCCAATTTACAAATACAGCGGCAGTAAGTGACTGAAACTCGCATTGACCGTGTTGTCATCGAGGTCCCGAAAGCCAAACATCAATAAAATATTATTATTATAATTTATTATTATTATTACTATTATTGTTATTATTATTATTATTATTATTATTGTTGTTATTATTATTAATAATAATAATAATAATAATAATAATAATAATAATAATATTATTATTATTGTTGTTGTCATTTAAGAAAACACTAATCACAGAGCTGACTGACTTTAACAGGAATGTTATTGAGAAATTTGCAGGTCGGAAGGAAAAAAAAGGCAAAATTCATGTTTAAATAAAGATATTTTTGAAGATTTGTTTTTTTTGTTTTAAAGTTTTTCGTTTGTTTGCGATCCCTCAATTATTTCAGCTCCAGCCGCCGCTGTTTAAACTGTGTGTGTGTGTGTGTGTGTGTGTGTGTGTGATTTTGTGTGTGTGTGTGTGTTTGTGTGGCGTATACTCGGTTTACCTCAGTGATTGTAATAAATGAGCTCCACCACTAGATGGCGGCGATGTGCTTTAAATTCCTTTTACCTGATCCAAATCTTGATCATTAATGATAATCCGGATTACAGATCTCTGTTATTGATCCTAATCCTGAATTATAGAGCTACACGTGTGTGTGTGTGTGTGTGTGTCCATTGTTTCTATATCTTTGTTTATTTTTTGTTTCGTTTTTTTCTGTTAACACTTCTGTTTTTTTAATCTTTTTGTTATTTTCCTGTTTTTCAGATTTTAAATAATTTAAATCTGTGAGTTCGAAAACAAGCCTTTGATTTCCTCTTTTCTCACATGGTGTTGGTTACTTTGCAAATGCAACCCTGATGCTCTCTGTCTCTCTCTCTCTCTCTCTCTCTCTCTCTCTCTCTCTCTCTCTCTCTCTCTCTCTCTCTCTCTCTCTCTCTCTCTCTCTCTCTCTCTCTCTCTCTCTCTCTCTCTCTCTCTCTCTCTCTCTCTCACACACACACACACTTACAGCTGCGCTGCACAGCTTCATCATATGAACTGAGTTTGAACATAAAGATTTATAGTTTGAATCAACCAAACGACTCGTAACTTTTTACAAACCATGGATGGATTAATATCAGCTCTTTGTCGTGGCTCGTTTATATAACGATCATTAATGCTGTAACGGGATTATAATTGAATAAAGGTGCAGTAAATCATGGTGACTGATTCATGGCTGCTCTGTTTCAGATGTGAGAGGTTGATTCGGAGGTGGATTTGTTCAGCTGGCTGCGGCGTTCAGATTTAATCGACTCAAAATGTTCAGAAAATATTAAAACAAATCCTACGAATCTCACTTCGGCTCTGAGGCTCCCATCAGACGGTAAGCACGTCTCTCTCATGGTTCCACCATGGTTCCAGAGTTCCTGTCTCTCTTCTGGCAGCGTTTTGAGCACGAAGCTAAACCTTAGAATAATTTGATTGATGTTTGGTACTGAATCATTTATAAACTGAATCAAACTCATACGACTCTTCAGTTTGATTTCAGTTGTGTACTGAATGCCGTCACATTCATTCATCTGTTCATTATCTTCCGCTTTATCCTCTATTAGGGTCGCGGGGGGGGGGGTTCCCCATGCCCATCCAGGGCAGAACGTTTCGGGCACTGGGCAGACACACCCAGGACAGGGCGCCAATCTATCACTGGGCACACACTCACACACACACACTTTATATGGGGCAATTTGGAGAACTTCTGACTTGATCCATGTTTTTGGACTGTGGGAGGAAACCGGAGAACCTGGAGGAAACCCACGCGGACACGGGGAGAACATGGAAACTCCACCCAGATGGGGATTCGAACCGGGAATCCCTAGTGCTGAGAGGAGAACGTGCTAAACCACTAAGCCTTACTGTCACATGATGAGGATAATCTGAGTACTGACTACCTTTTATCACCACGGCGAGTGGAAGCCCCCACAGACATGGGGAGAACATGCCAACTCAACATATATTGTAAACAGAATTCTGGCTGTGCAGAAATATATAAATTTATTTTGTAGTGTTGTTCTAATCCACATCAGACTGGAATCCTTCGTCCAATCAGATTTCCTGCTGAACCGTAATGCCTGTAAGTTTAAGTGTATTTTTTACTCGTGGTGCAGGTTCAGGGGTTCTGAACCTCATATGAGGCAGAAAAGTGGACGATGTCAGTCGCAGCGTCTGTTAAATCCATCACTCCGTTAGAGGCGCGGAGCCGTGCGGAACCCTCCTCCCCGTCCCCTGCGGTTAGCAGAACTCTGTGTGTCTTACAGTAATGACTGAATCATGAGTCACAGTGGAACATCAGCGTTTCCATGAGTCCTGAAGCTTCTGGACTGCAGGGATTCACTTCCTCAGTGAGGTCCGTTCTGCGCTTAAATTAAAGTTCTGCATCAGTTCCCTTCAAAAGTAAAGACGAGGCCTGTAATCATTAAGAGCTTATTCTAAAATCTAATATATGATTTATCAATGCACCAGCTGGTAACCTAAGCTGGTAATTTAAGGAACGTTACTGGAACAGCAGAACCCTTTTAGAATGAATCAGTAATAAAACCAAATAAAAGTGAATGAATCTGTTTATTACATTTTGCAAACACACATAGTTTTAAAGCTGGTTGCCTAGCAACCCAGAAACACGTCCACTAGATGGAGGTATTAAAGGTGACATTATGTCCAGTATTTTGATTTGTTTGGACTCGTACACCCTCGAACTGAAGAACCTCAAACAGAACAAACCTCAGCTTCAATTTTGTTTTCATTCTGTAGTTTTATTATTATTATGTTATTATTATTTTTTTTTATTTTATCTTTTTTGTTTCTTTGTCCTTTTCATTTGTCCTTTTTTTAAAAAACTTTTTATTTTTTGCAAATAATTTTTTTTTGTCTTTTTTTTGTCAATTTCACTCTCCCACACACACACACAACCTCTCTCTCTCTCTCTCTCTCTCTCTTGCACACAGTTGGTTACTTTTTTTTTTCTTGTTTCTTTCCTCTTTTAATTCTATAATCTGTAATGAAAGAGTAAATACTAGTTTAACCACAGTGTGTGTGTGTGTGTGTGTGTGTGTGTGTGTTTTGTCTGACTGACTGTATGTTTCTATTTGCTGGGTGTGTGTGTGTGTGTGTGTGTGTGTGTGTGTGCGTGCGTGCGTTTTGTGTTCATATTAATAGTAAGAGTCATTTTCTGATCTTCCACCCTTTGAGCCTTTGGAACCTTCTGGTTAAAAATCCCTCGTAGTTTTTCTTTTCTTTTTTTCTCCTCCTGCCTCTCTCTCTCTCTCTCACTCTCTCTCTCTCTCTCTCTCTCTCTCTCCCCCCTCTCTCTCCCCTCATCCCTCTGTCTCTCCCTCCTGCTCTGGTGTTTGAGTGATGGATCGAATCGGCTCGTGACTCAGAGTTGATTCGTAACACTCCCGTTATGAACAGCTCTTAATGCATCTCAGCTCCAGAGCCACGTCGCGCAGCTCCAGAAAACAGACTTCACTATAATCACCTGCGTGTCTGATCTTCATCCAGATTCAACATTACGTTCGGGATCTGAGGATCTGATGATCCGCAGTGTTCACCTCATTCCTTTGATTGATGACCATGTGGTTGTAATAATGTTCATGCAGCTACATGAATCATTTGGGTCGATTCTGAAGTTCGTTTGTGTAACACAGGACTGAACTGATGTCTGAGTCACTGATCTGTCCATCGAATCATTCTGCACAATCATGTCCTGGGTTGTGATGGTGTGGGGGGGTGATGTCCACAAACTTTTGGCTACCCATCAAAGCAATACATCACTGTTTAAAAGTGTGAAGGTTTTTTTTTTTTTTTTTTTCATGCTGTCTCTTTATGATTTAATACGACGTGATGTTTATTTACCTGTCTGTCCTAAAACTCAGTCTCTCTCTCTCTCTCTCTCTTTCGGCAGACCCTCCCTCCCCCATGTCCTCCCTCCTTCGTTTTTCCCCTCTGTCCTGTGTCTCTGGTTTCACTCCCCAGTTCCCGAGCTCCTCAGCACACAGCGTCGGCGGAGGCCGGGTGCAGCAGCGTGTATTACGGCACCATGAACACACACTCGTCCTGGAGCTCCGTCTCGCTGCTCGCCGTGTCGCTCGTCCTGCAGGTGTGGACCCTCGGTGGACGTGTGCATGGACAGTCCGAGCTGAAAGACGATTCTGCAACAGGTACTGATCTCTTTTGACGTGTAATCTTTAAACATGATGCTGTGGTTCATGTAGGTGATGTAGTGTGTAACATGTGGGGGGTGGGGGGGGGAGGTCCTGTGAGGGGGAACCAGTTGACATCAAACAGAGACGTGAAGAAAAAAATCGAACAGCTTCACGAAAAAGCAGATTATAAACACGGACGAGCAGCTGCAAGAAAATAAACTTTAAAGAAACGCTTTGCAACGTTAAAATAAGATTCCTAAGTTCTGAGTTCGCACCCTGTGATGATCTGAGAGGAAACGAAACAAAACGAATCCTCCGAACATCTGCCAAAGAGCTGCAGCAAGGTTCAGCTGAGTCAGGAGCGAGGTTCCACAACACAAACACCGGCTTCATGGAGAAATCATCAGACGGAAACCCAACAGCAACGCTGACACAACGCTCGAGGGCCGACGTTAACAGAACCTTAAGATACCTTTAAAGAAAACCAATTCACGCTGGTGGGTTTGTTCTTTGGGGCTCGTGTTGCTGAGCAGGAGGAAAAAGGACGGATTCCAAAAAAGACAGACGCCCAGAAACTAAATTTCATCTACAGAGTTTAAAAGACAAAAAGCAAATTTAAACTTTGATTTTTAAATTTTTCGGTTTTTTCATTGAGGTTTTTCTAAATAAGGAATGAGTGTGTGTCCAGTTATGGGTTCTGCCCTCTTCTGGTGTATCTGCCCGGCGTCTGATTCCTCCTCCCCTGCCTGGGCATGACGAGACCCTGCCGCAATGCTAATAGAGGATTCAGAATGATAACGAGTGGATGGAAAGGGCGGCATGGGCTTAGTGGTTTAGCATGTTCTCCTCTCAGCACTAAGGATTCCCGGTTCGAATCCCCATCTGGGTGGAGTTTCCATGTTCTCCCCGTGTCCGTGTGGGTTTCCTCTGGGTTCTCTGGTTTCCTCCCACAGTCCAAAAACATGGATCAAGGTCAATTGAGTTCTCCAAATTGCCCCATATAGAGTGTGTGTGTGTGTGAGTGAGTGTGTGCCCAGTGATAGATTGGCGTCCTGTCCTGGGTGTATCTGCCCCGCGCCCGAGACGTTCTCCTCTGGATGGGCATGGGGAACCCCCCCCCCCCGCGCTACCCTAATAGAGGAGAAGATAATGGATGAATGGAAGAGTGAATGTAAATTAAAGTCTGATTTCTAAAATTAATTTAAAATTTTGTTCATGAGTGTTTATTAATCCTCAGACAACACTGCAGTCTTAAGATCAGACCTGAACATTTACGGCCCCGGGTCCACTCCTGACCCTTGGTCCACATCCGGTCCCGTGTGTCTGCATGAGGTCAAATTTATATAAAATTGATTTATAAGTGTACAGTGTATACCTATTTATATTAAATTGGTATCCCACACATAACTAAGTTTAAAGGTTACACATAATGCCCCCCCCCCCCCCCAACAGTCCCAGTGTCTCATCTGAAGTTTAATAAACTTTAATAAAGCAGAACATTTATTATTCTCCTCTGAATAAAGCTTCTTCTTGTTTCTGGCTCTGTGATGTAACATTAAAACAATACAGCGCTGATGAAACCGCCGACTTTGGAAAGACGTCTCAGAAAAGACGCTGCTCAGCTCCAGGAAAGTCTAACGCGCTGCACCCGCAGGAATAAAGTCAGACTAAAGCGGGACGGGAGGGGAAATGTCCCGAGTGCCGTCCAGCTGCAGGAAGGACTGACTCTCTGCTTGTAAACATGGAGACGTGAAGACGCTCTGTGTTTAATCATCTGCGCAGGTCTGCGGGAATGTTTAGAGTTCAGACAGAGGATGAGACGCAGGACAGATGAGACGCAGGACAGATAATAATACATTACATTTTATTTGATGGCGCCTTTCTGGACACTCAAGGTCACCTTACAAAGAAAAAACAATAAAACATCAATAATAAATAAGGCAATCAGTCAATCATAGTAAAATAAATTTAAGTAAAAAAATAAATTAAAAGATAGAGGAAATAAAATCAGAGATTATAAGCAATTCTAAAAAGGTGCGTTTATGAGATGAGACGCAGGACAGATCTCTGTCTTCATTTAAACACATCGACATAATAAACAGGGCGGCGCGGTGGCTGAGTGGTTGGCATGTTCGAATCCCCATCTGGATGGAGTTTCCATGTTCTCCCCGTGTCTGCGTGGGTTTCCTCCGGGTTCTCCGGTTCTCCCACAGTCCAAAAACATGGATCAAGGTCAATTGAGTTCTCCAAATTGCCCCATACAGAGTGTGAGTGAGTGTGTGTTCAGTGATAGTTGGCGTCCTGTCCTGGATGTATCTGCCCAGCGCCCGAAACGCTCTCCCCTAGATGGGCATGGGGAACCCCCCCCCCCCCCCCCCCCCGACCCTAATAGAGGATAAAGCGGGTGATAATGGATGGATGGACATAATAAACTTGTGGCAGGATGTAGAACATTTTATTATTGAACTCACTGAGTCTGTGACGTCTCTTTCTTTATGTCTCGTCTTCCCACAGACCTCCTGCAGGTGGTGATATCGCCCTCGGGTGGACACATTCATGTAGGACAGTCTAAGAAGTTTGTGTGTACAGGTGAGACGGGTCTTGATTTTGGTAAAATCGTCTCACTGTGTTGTTTTTAAAGAGAGTAAAGGCGTTGGTTGTCGTCCTCAGTGAGCGGAGGCGCAGACAGGATCCGGTGGACAGGTCCGGGTGGAGTGAGCATCACTGAAAATCATCAAGACATCAAAGCATCGTCCTCCTCCCTCATCGTCCGCTCGGCCAAGACGGAGGACTCTGGGGTTTATAGGTGCAGCGCTGAGAATGCTCACAGCGCGGCGCATGCGGACGTTCACCTGCAGGTCACATGTGAGTGTACAGTGTCCTTATACGTCCTGTTTTTATAGAGAACGTCACATGACATCAGCTCAACTTATGAGGCTACGTATAAATAAGGCATGTCATGTTGCATTATGACATCATATGTGACATCACTTTTCATCTAATCTTAAAACGTTTATCATATTTGTTGTTTTTTCACAGTGTGAAATGTCCAATGGTTGTTAACCTCAGTGAGTCGGAGGCGCAGTCACAGGATCCGGGGCTCATCAGGGTGATTTTCTTTATCATGTTTTTTATCCATCAAGATTCAAAGCATTCCGCCTTCATCCCTATTAGGGTCAAGCGGGGGAGGGTTTTATGCTCATCCAGGGGAGAAAGTTTTGGGCGCTGGGCGATACACCCAGGACAGGACGCCAGTCTATTGCAGGGCACACACTCACTCACATGTCCACTCTATATGGGGCCATTATGGAGAACTCACATTGACTTGATCCATGTTTTTGGACTTACTGAGGAAAACCGTAAAAACCAGAGGAAACCCACGCGGACATTATGGGGAGAACATGCAAACTCACTTTGCCAGATGGGGATTCATATTTTGAAATCCATCACAGTGCTGAGAGTCCGATGTCTTAACATGCTAAACTCACTAACATGCCATCAACATGCTGCCCTCATATGTTTTTTTATTTTAATTATCCATCCATCATTATCTTCCGCTTTATCCTCTATTAGGGTCGCGCGGGGGGTTCCCCATGCCCATCCAGGGGAGAACGTTTCGGGCGCTGGGCAGATACACCCAGGACAGGACGCCAATCTATTGCTGGACACACACTCACTCACACAGACACACTCTATATGGGGCAATTTGGAGAACTCAATTGACTTGATCCATGTTTTTGAACTGTTTGAGGAAACCGGAGAACCCAGAGGAAACGCACGCGGACACGGGGAAAACATGCAAACTCCACCCAGATGGGGATTCGAACCGGGAATCCCTAGTGCTGAGAGGAGAACATGCTAAACCACTAAGCCACCGTGCCGCACTCATATGTTTTTATTCATTCATTCATTCATAATCTTCCGCTTTATCCTATTTTAGGGTCGTGTGGGGGGGGGGGTTCTCCATGCCCATCCAAGGGAGAACGTTTCGGACACTGGGCAGATACACTCAGGACAGGACGCCAATCCATCACTGGGCACACACTCACTCACACAGACACTCTCTATATGGGGCAATTTTGGAGAACTCAATTGACTTGATCCATGTTTCTGGACTGTGGGAGGAAACCGGAGAACCCGGAGGAAACCAACGTGGACACGGGGAGAACATGGAAACTCCACCCAGATGGGGATTCGAACCGGGAATCCCTAGCGCTGAGAGGAGAACATGCTAAACCACTAATCCACCGCGCCGCACTCATATGTTTTTATATTAAAGGTTATTCTGTGCAGCTGAGCATCTCGGTGTTAAACCATCATGCTTTGTGGTTTCTGTTAATCCCTGCGTCCTTGCCGCTGTCCACAGGCGTTTCATGTCCAGTACGGCGCACGATGGACGTTAAACCATTTACCTCGCCCTTTATTTGCGGCGTGGAGCGTGAGCAGACCCAGAGGCCTCGCACCATGTGCCGAATATTTGGCCCGCGTTTCTGAAATGGAGCCACACGTCTGTTTTCGTTGTTTATCTTTCACCGTGACTCGGGCCCCAGAGGCCAGACGGCGAGCCAGGCATGAAGAAAGTTGTTTTGGCCGCGGCGGGACGTTTGGACGAGGCCGTCTGGCAGGATCGAGATCCACATTAATAACGTTTAACTGCATCGCTGCTGCTGTGGAGTCGGAGCCCACGCTGGAGCGTTCCTCTGATTAACAGAGCAGAACAACTGGAACTCAGTCTCCGCACTCAGATCGGCCACAGACGCAGACAGAGACACAGATGCAGACACAGACGCAGACGCAGGCTGCCGCTTTCCAGCCGTCGTTAAGACGTCACCCGGTTTTCCTGCTCACAATCAGAATGGCAGCCTCATAGTCGGGGCTTTGTTGAAGTTTAAGGGAAAACCTGCTTAGATCATCCCGAGTCCTATCCCGGGATTCAGCAGCTCTCTCCTCGTTACGCTGGCACACTGTGATTAACAGGAAGGAGGTTCGAGTGCCGTGGTTTTTACTCTCTGTGTAAATCTGGATTTATTTTATGAACTATATAACTGTGTCTCATGGAATTAAACGTGAGATTTAAATGATAATTTACAGACGTGCCTTTACCTACAATTATTATTAACATAAAATAACTTGCATAATTAATCAGGTTAGGCGGCACCGTGGCTTAGTAGTTTAGCATGTTCTCCTCTCAGCGGTGGGGATTCCCGGTTCGAATCCCCATCTGGGTGGAGTTTCCATGTTCTCCCCATGTCCGCGTGGGTTTCCACCGGGTTCTCCGGTTTCCTCCCACAGTCCAAAAACATGGAACAAGTCAATTGAGTTCTCCAAATTGCCCCATATATAGTAGTGTGTGTGTGAGTGAGTGTCCAGGTTGGCGCCCTGTCCTGGGTGTTTCTGCCCAGTGCCCGAAACATTCTCCCCTGGATGGGCATGGGGAACCCCCCCCCCTCCACCCCCCGAACCTAATAGAGGATAAAGTGGAAGATAATGAATGAATTAATCAGGTTTGTTGAGGTGTAGATTTAAAGTCATCTGTTTGCCTACAGCGCTTACACACACACCGGAATCTGTCCTCCACATTTAACCCATCCGTGCAATTAAACACACACACACACACACACACACACACACTGAGTGAAGTGAGCCCATGTGTCCGGAGTGGTGGGCAGCCCTGTACACGGCGCCTGAGGAGGGGAGCAGTTGGGGTTGGGTGCCTTGCCCTTCAAGGGCACTTAATCCGTAGTACTTGATGGAACCAGGAATGGAACCTGTGACCTTTAGGCCACAAGGCTGGTTCCTCAACCCCAAGCCTACAATTAAAATTTTATTCATTCATTCATTCATTCATTCATTCATTATCTCCTGCTTTATCCTATATTAGGGTCGCGGGGGGGGGGTTCCCCATGCCCATCCAGGGGAGAACGTTTCGGGCGCTGGGCAGATACACTCAGGACAGGGCACCAATCTATCGCTGGGCACACACTCACTCACACACACACACACACACACTCTATATGGGGCAATTTGGAGAACTAAATTGACTTGATCCATGTTTTTGGACTGTGGGAGGAAATCGGAGAACCCGGAGGAAACCCACACAGATACGGGGAGAACATGGAAACTCCACCCAGATGGGGATTTGAACCGGGAATCCCTAGAGCTGAGAGGAGAACATGCTAAACCACTAAGCCACCGTGCCGCCCAATTAAAATTTAAAATAGTAATTTTTATTTAAACACTACTTTTTATTTTAAAATGGTGTTAATAGCCGATCTGCTGTCTACCTGCTTTACTCAGGGTTCTTGTATCCACTGCGTTGCTGTTTTGTTGTTTTGTTGTTGGGCTGGTGGGTGGGTGGGTGGGTGGTTGGAGGTATGTGGGCTGTTTGTTTATTGGGTTGGTCAGTTGGTTGGTTATTTGTAATAATAGGTTGGTATGTGAGTGAGATGTTTGGGAGGTTGTTTTGGGAGGAAGTCTGTGTCCGACTCCTCCATCATGGTCTCTGTATGTGAGACTTATGGATGTGTTAATCTTGGTCATTGTGTGATTTCCATCCAGTGAAGAGAATTCGACGAGCGAAGAAAGAGGAGAAAGAGAAGAAGGTCAAACCCACCAAGAAACCTCGAGGTGAAAAAGCCACCAAGAAACCAAAGACGGAGAAGAAGAAGAAAGGCAAGAAGAACAAAGAGATCACCACGTTACCGCCAACCACCACCACCACGGAACCCCCCACCACAGAACCCCCCACCACGGAACCCCCCACCACAGAACCTCTGATCGAATATGATGATGAGTTTGTGGACCCGTTTCCAGATGATTACTGGGATGAAGGTTGATGTTGAATATTAATACGTTAAGAATCGACATCGATGTTGAAACAAACGTTTATTAAATTGGAATCGTTTCTGTTCTGCGTTCTGATTTTTACAGTCTACACACCCACAGCAGCAGGAGAACCTGATCCACTTACCCAGCAGCCCACAGCCACGCCCACAGTCTCTTTCACAGATGATTACGCTCAGCCGTATCCCGACACCGGTACTATAATATCCATGATTGATTTATTTGACTTTATTTACTGCAGCTCCTCATTTGTTTGATGTTGTATTTCTGAGAAGATGATGATGATTACTGGAAGGTTGATGATCCTGTACCAACGGTGGCAGTTAGTGGTGGCCAGGGCAAAGAGGATGATGACTACTGGGGTAAGTGTATGCTGGTTTTTTATTTAGAGGCTGGTGTGTCATTCCTATGTGGAACTGAAAATCGGAGTACCAATGCATGGTTTTAATTAAAACTTTTTGTCTGGCTGAAATCAAGTATTGGTCTGAATCCCTAAATGTATTCTTTTATAAAAAGCTGTACAGTATGGACTTTTTTTTTGTTTATAATAACCTTTATAATTTGAACCTGAGTTTTATTAGTCTCTTTCTAAATGATGGGTTCTCATCTAAAGTCTGATCACAAAATAGTAAAGCCGTAAGACAAAGAGAATGTTTTATTATCCCACAATGAGGAGGTTCGCATTATTACAGCAGCATCAAAAATAGTGAAACATACAGATATACAAACATATTTACAAGTTAAATTTTATAAAATAAATAAAATATAAAGTAAAATATAAAGTTCAATTTACAAATATTTACATGATTTTTAGCTCATATATATATATATATCACACTGTTTTATGATTTATTGCACATGTATTATAAAATAATTGCACAGAATTATTATTAACAGGATTAAATGAGATTTGGGATTTTAAGCAAGAGTCTGATATTTAATATAGAAGTCCTCGTACTAGAAATAAACAAACCTTAAAAACCTTAAAGAACCTTTTTGAAACTACAGATCAATTAAGACTGAAACAAATCAAAGTTCAGATATCAACAGATTAAAGCACGAACATCTAAAAAAAAAGAAAACCTTTATTTTAGTTTAGTATATTTCAATAGAGTTGTTGGAATTGTGGCGTTAAACCTCCATCTGATTAAATATATATTTATATTGTTGTAAACATTTGTTTTTAACAGTTGAAGTCCCAGAGAACGTCCATTCCCGGATGGTAAAGAGATCAGCCCCACCGACTGGAATTATCCAATCACAGGTGACGTTTACACCCAACATCATTCATCTTTAATAAATCAGATTTCACAGACCGAACCTGGAAAATAAATGTAAAGTTGTATTTGTTTTTCTCTTGAACCCGGACTGTAATCTTTTATATAAACCTCAGACACACACTCATCTGACTAAACTCTGCTTCTCTGAGTCTCCTGACTGAATGACTCTGACGTTTAGTGTGAACTCTTCAGTTGTGGCTCAAAACCACTAAAATAAAACACACTGCAGAGTCTGATCACAACATACAGCCAAAAGTATGAGGACAGCTACAAGAGCTTTCAATGTCTCAACATTTTAATAGTTTTATTCCAGAGTAGAACTCATACATTGTCAGGCAGAAGAAAAAAGGACCTTCCCCAAACTGTTTGTACAAAAAAAAATATTTATATATATGTGAGTGTGTACAAACTGCCTGACTATCTGACTATTTATGGAGAAATATATATCCATAAATATATAAAAAAAGGACATAATTAAGTAATACATATTTATTTATTTGTGTACAAACAGTTTGGGGAAGGTTCTTCTTTCTTCTGCCTGACTAGGAGTTTCTTCAACGAGTCAAAACAAACTTCTAAACTCTGGAATAAAACTATTAAAATGTTCTTATCTTATAAACATGTCCTCACTTTCCGGAGGAGGAACTCGCCAAAGCCTCAGCGAGGTCTGCTGGAAACTGGAAACCCCCCAGACGTGGTGGAGGTTTTATGTGATGAAGATGAAGACGCACGCCCCACTTTATGTACTTCATAAATACAACTTTAATTGTTAAACCCGTCGACTGCTGCGATAAAAGTCTTTTTTTATGATGTTGTTTTTAAACTGAGACCTGGCGCAGAGCAATAACAATAAATACAACTGCTTTCTAATTTTCTCCTCGATGTTTAGACCCGAAATGAAACGCAGCCCTGACTCTGCGGTCTGTTCCTTGTCTTACAGAGCAGCCCGCAGTTCCTACGTACGATACGAAGTGGTACGAGGAGTACGACTATGGACACGGTATATAAACCTTCCTCTTTAACTCTGTAAACAGCCTCTGATCCGCCTCGAGCGCCCGTCCTGTTGTTTATTCTGGCTTCAAAGTGACGGGAGAAGTTCTATCGCTGAAGCGACGGCCTTGGCTTTTAATCTCTGTGGATTACAGAGGCCTGTAATTTGTTTTCTGGTGTTAATGACAAGTTTAATATAAAATTCCGTAAGTCAGATGTCGTGATTTTCCATCCTGCCTCAGTAAGAGGAGAGGCGGACGTGTTAAATACAGGGACAAATCAAAATAGAGAGGGTAAGAGGGCTTTATTGTCATTGTACATGATGCAATAAAATTCTGAGTGGTACCTCTTAACGATCAAGAACAGATGACAGAACATGTATCCATAGAAACATTCAATACGTTTGTAAGCGTATAAAATAATAATATTATGATGTATAATATAAAACACAGATGTATAATAGTATGATTGCAGCAACTACCACAGCAAAATATATATAAATATATACACATACAGACATATACACATATACATATATGTATATCTGCATGATTCCAGAATCAGGTTTATTTGTCACATACGTAGATATACATTGTACAACCAGCAGTGAAATTCTTTCCTGACTTCTCCACATAAAGTTTAAATTTAAGAAGATAAGAAAAATAGAATAAAGATAAAATAAAAAAAATAAATAAAATTTAACCATGTATTTACACTAATATGAAAATAGGAGAACTGTACAATTATTGCACTAACGGGTATGAACTGAAATGGTCATATAAGTTAAAAGTTAAAGTGGGATGTGCTTTTATGTGCAAAATGGTGTTGGTGCCATATGGTTTTGGTGGTACAGATTTACAGAATGGTGCAAGTTATGAATGAGTGAGTTCTTAAAGGTGTAGGTGTGCAGATTGAGTGATACATCTCTGGGAAAGAAACTGTTCCTCAGCCTGCTGGTTGGAGTTTTTAATTGTCCTGTAACTCGTGTCATGTTGTTGTCATGGATGTAGTAAATTGTGCTTTTTTTTTAAACATGAAACTAGTTCTAATATTATTTATTTGGCAGCCAATCAGGAGGTTCAGTAAGATCAGAATCTTAAGGTTACAGTCTCCCTATTAGTATACTGAAACTTTTTTTTATATTTTAATTGGTTGATTAATTCATCACAGAGTGAACTTTCTAACGCCATCTAGTTCAGGTTAACAGTTCACTAGTATATACAGCGACACCCGGGTCCTTGTTGCTGTGATGTGGAGGTGTTAACACTGTACCATCGTTCTGTTATCAGCAGTGTTCACTGATCACATCACTTCCTAAACCTCGTGTCTCAGAGACAGATTTAATAAATGTAGAATAAAGTGAAAGCGATTATTGGTTATTGTTGTTTTAATGATGCTGCTTCATACTTTTGTTAAAAACACCATCTTTCAGATTTGTTTTATTATTTATGTATAAATTTGTAAATGATGGTTTTAAACCTGTTTTTAGAAAAGAATCTGGAGGAGGAGCAAGAGAGACTGGAGAGAGAGCGTGAGCGAGAGAGGAAGGAGCAGGAGGAGCGTGAGGAGCAGGTTTGAGTCTGACTTTTTAAATCTTAAACACATTCACAGTGAAGACGTGATGCTGAGGGAGACGGAGCGTCCACCTTAAACAGACCAATGTTACAGTGACCGCTTTAATGAGCTTTAATCTGCTGGGAAAGCTTTCTGTGAGATTTTGGATGTTGCTCATTTATCCAGCAGAACATTAGTGAGGTCAGACACTGATGTTGGACAAGAGGACCGGACTCACAATCTCTGTTCTAGGTCATCTATAGCATGTTGATGAGGGGACTCTGTGTGGGTCGGTCTCCACAGCAGGTTCACCCAATCATGGGTCAAGAAGCTTACTTTGTGCGCTGGGTCAGAATTATAATGGAACAGAATTAAATCCATGATCAGGTGCTTGATTGTAGTAGTAATAATAATAATAATAATAATAATATGACAGAAAGGGGCCTATAATATAAATGTATCTCAAGGACACCTTACAAAAGTGCAAATAAACATAAAATAAAAACAACTTGGGTATTCAGTGATTAGGAAGTTTCTATACTTTTGTCCATATAGACACATTGATAATATCACAGATTACAGATTACCAATAGATATATCGGAATACTTTATTTTATTACTTTATTAATCCCGGGGAAAGTGCAGAAGAATATAGAGAGAGTTCTGGGTTTCAGGTGATGCAAGTTTTTTGTTGGTTCTTGATTTGTTTCTAGATGAAGCCGAAAACGACTCCATCATTATAATAAGGGAATTTTAAGAAAAGTTTTTCTCAGAAAAAAAAAAATATATATATAGATTATAGACTTAAATGAAATGAAGCTATATTCTGATCTGAGAAATGAATCTGCAGACCTCAACAATCAAGTTCTAATTTGGGATTTGTTTCTAAGTGATGGAACCATCGGACCATCTGGATTGTATTTGAGCTGTGAGGATCATCTGCAGCTCTGAGAGCGTAGGCTCGTGATGGATTGATCTGAGGATTTGTTTAATGAAGATAAAGTTACAGGAGGATTTGATGGAACATTGGTTCACAATAAGAGGAGGAGAGGTCGTGGGTTTAGCAAGAGGAATGTGGTCCGTGTGGGTGAGTGGGAGCTGGAGGCGAGTCAAAGGGTGAAATAAAATAATTACACAGAGAGAGAGAGAGAGAGATGTGGGAGATGTGAACAGAGTGATAAATGTCGGACTTGGCTGCTTTAGATCAACACATTTTCCTTATTAGTGCTGAAAGAAAACAACATTTTAACCTGCAACCATAATAAACACCCATTAACTGATTTCTAACTGATTCACTGGGTCCTGATTCTGACGTTCTTGTGAAATAATGCACTTTTAATGGTTTGAATGCTGTGTGTTTATATAACATCATATAAAGTGCAACTGCGGATCACGTAATAGTCTAAATCTGTTTTCTTTTGTTAGTTATTTATTATTTTGGTTATAAATTATTTTCTCTTCACTTGGCCTTTAGAATGATAAATCAGTGAATTGTTTGAATATACTGTATATAAAAAAATATCTCTTGTCAAAAATTTAAAAGTTATAACTCTGAACGCTGCAAAAAAAAAAAGAAAAAAAAACATGGAAAAACTAAATAATGATTCTTTTCCACAAAAGTAAAAAAAACCAAATCAAAACATTCATTCTTCTTCGCTCTTGGGCCGTCTTTAGAAAAAAAAAACATTTTTTCATTCATTCATCCATTATCTCCCGCTTTATCCTCTATTAGGGTCGTGGGGGGGTTCCCCATGCACATCCAGGGGAGAACGTTTCGGGCGCTGGGCAGATACACCCAGGACAGGACGCCAATCTATCACTGGGCACACACTCACTCACACACACACTCTATATGGGGCAATTTGGAGAATTCCTAGTGCTGAGAGGAGAACATGCTAAACCACTAATCCACCTCTGTCAAAATCATTCAAATTTTAAAATCTATCGCCGGGCCATTAACAATAATAATAGATTAATTTAAAATGATATTGTTTTAGGTGTCAGGCGCCCCTGTAACCCATCCATCCTTTATCTTCCCCTTAATTCTCTATTACGATCTTGGGGGCAGAATGTTTCGGGTGCTGAGCAGATACACCCAGGACAGGGCACCGATCTATCGCTGGGCAGCACCTGTGAGCACTTCTCTAAGTACCAGCCGTGGATCTCTGGCTCCCCCCAGAGGCCCGGCTCGGTGGAACCCGTTACAGACACTCGTCCTTTTCGTATACAGCAGCCTTGTTTTTAATCAGTGAATCAATTGAGTCAATTTGAATAACACATTTCTGTAAATCCACATTCTCATTAACAGACTCCAGGTTCGGGTCAGCGAGTCATTTAATTATGTTTGTAATTCAAAACTGTTTTATTTGAAGGATCAATTCATCTTAAATCCCGTCATAGGTTCAGTCATGTCTTATTTAATGACTTAAACATTGAATCACTGAATCATTTGAGTATGATGATGAATCATTTGTTCCTGTGTGCAGGAGAAAACCATTAGAACGTGATCCATAAACACAGAGCTTTATCTTCTGATTATCTGACTTTAAAATAAATATAATTCTATAAAGTACGTTATACATGAGTCCCTGTGTATCAGGTTCATCTGAGGTCGTCTCTGTACCCTCCAGACATTACATCAGATCCAATGTCAGAGCGCTGCTGTGATCCGTGTTGTGTTTGGCAGGTCATTCACACAAACACAAGCCTCATAGATTTCTAATCCACACATGTTTCTGATAAATAAAGAAAAGAAAACAACTCCGAAATGCAGAACTCTCACAGAAACTAGAACCGAATGGGTTCCTCTGACTTTATCTCTGTTACGGTGATAACTTCAATCATTTAGACCCTGCGCCAAATAAAGATGGTGTGAGCATGAAGTCCAGTGTGGACAGAACCCCGGGCTTAAACTCATAAAACATCATCGGGTTGAACTGGAATGTCGACTGTGAGCCAGAAACGGACTTTATTCCCCAGTCAGGTTTCTTATTTACTGATGTGTTGGCTTTGCTTCATCCTAACCTTCCACCTTTCCAGAGAGAGAGCAGAGCAGGAGAGAGGAAGAGGAAGAGCGAGAGCGAAGGGTTAAAAAACCTCCCAGAGTCTACAAAGAGCCGAAAAGTGAGTACCTCCAAAATCCTGATGACCTGAAGCTTTAAAATCAAACAGGATTCTGATGAAGCTCCCAGTGAGGCTGCGGGACGGGTTCAGAGAGTTGGGTCGTCGTGTCTTTTAGCCAATATTCTGTCTGAGGTGTTCTGATGTCTGAGGTGTTCTGATGTCTGAGGTGTTCTGATGTCTGAGGTGTTCTGATGTCTGAGGTGTTCTGATGTCTGAGGTGATCTGATGTCTGAGGTCTTCTGATTTCTGATGTCTGAGGTCACGTCTTTTTTAAAGACGGTCCTGAAAACCTCAAAGTCTTGATGTGTCCCTGCAGTTAGAAATGTTCCTGTACAAGTGTAGAACAGAATGGAGACGATATGGACAGATGAATTTTGTTTGTGTCTTTATCAGAATGTCCTCCGATGGGAATGGAGTCTCACCGCATCGATGGTGATCAGCTGCAGGCTTCATCCATGTCCAATCATCGCTTCGGGCCTCAGAGAGCTCGACTGAACATCCAGGTACCGCCGGCCTCAGATCTGTTAGTGCTGAGCAGGTGTGCTAGTATTAGTACTAGTAAAGTGAATAGTTAAGGACTAAAGGACTATGCTGGTCATCTGTATGATGTCACTGAAGGACCTCGAACCCTGAGTGTCCTCTGTAATTTGGTTTGACTAAAAACATTCATTCATTATCTTCTGCTTCATCCTATATTAGGGTCGCGGGGGGGGGGTTCCCCATGCCCATCCAGGGGAGAACGTTTCGGGCACTGGGGAGATACACTCAGGACAGGGCGCCAATCCATCGCTGGGCACACACTCACTCACACAGACACGCACACAAACACTATATGGGGCAATTTGGAGAACTCAATTGACTTATATTTGGACTGTGGGAGGAAACCGGAGAACCCGGAAGAAACCCAGGGGAGAACATGCAAACTCCACCCAGATGGGGATTCGAACCGGGAATCCCTAGTGCTGAGAGGAGAACATGCCAAACCACTAAGCCACTGTGCCGCCCTGAATAAAAACAGTTTCTAAATAATATTTTTTTTGGTGTCTCGCCGTCTTTAAGCTGAAAACATGTAGCTGTCGTCACGTTTAGGCATCTGGAGACGAAAACGACATGAACGGAGGAGCCTGGTGCGCCAGTCCCGAGGACAAGACCCACTGGATCGAAGTGGACACCCGCACCCTGACGGAGTTCACCGGGGTCATCACACAGGGACGAGACGACCCTCTAGAGTGAGACACCACGAAATGAAACGTTACACGTGTGCGAGGTGAACAGACGCTGACGCGGGTTTGATTTTCAGAAACGACTACGTCACCACCTACTACGTCTCCTTCAGTAATGACACCAGAGACTGGACTGTTCTCCATGATGGGTTCACAGAATGGGTAGGCTGCCAGAGATTAAGACTTGGGTATAGGGGTGAGCTGCAATATTCGCTGATTCGACGATTCGATTCGGAGAACCGTAGTCGACTATGAACCTCATAGTCGAATGTACCATTTTGACCACATGGGGGCGCCCATGGCTGCTGCTAAGCATTAGTTTTTACATGAAATGTCTTTGTTTTCGTTTATATATATATATTATATATATATTATATATATATATATAATATATATATATATATATATATATATATATATATAGCCTTTTGTCAAATAAAATCGTCCTAATTTCTGTTAATATTTTTTTAAATGATGTGTGCGCTTTAACAATAGGCTACACATTAATAAAGCAAGTAAAATATAAAAAAAAAAAATCTTTTTTACAAACCACGCTTATAGCGCCATCTTGTGGTGAAATTTTAACTGATTCGACTATCAGTCGACTATAGGGAAAATCTGACGAGTCAGATTCGACTATGAAAATCCTTAGTTGAAGACACCCCTACTTGGGTAACAGAAGTGGAATCAGTTGTTGATGTTGTAGCCCATGAACCTCAAGGTTAAATAGCTAAGACCAGATGAAGACATGAGGAAACATTTTAAAATGATTTAATTTTATTATTTATTCCTTCCAGCTGTTTTTTGGGAACTCTGATAAGAGCACCCCTGTGATGTCGGAGTTCATGGAGTCGGTGGTGGCGCGCTACATCCGCATCATACCACAGAGCTGGAATGGCACCATGTGCATGAGGATGGAGGTCCTGGGCTGCCCCGTACCTGGTGAGGTCACGACCACGTGCTCCTGCTGATGAATACCTGTTTAATATGCTAAAGGTTCTCCTGCCTCTAACCCAGATCCGCTCAGTCAGTACCAGAGCCAGAATGAGGTCATGCCCAAAGACGACCTGGACTACACCTACCATACCTACCTGGACATGGAGAAGGTGTGATGTTAAAAAAGTGAAGTGTAAAAGCCCAGGATGACCTTAATCTGAATGTTTTTCCGTCCGCTGCAGCTGATGAAGTCCGTTTCAGACGAGTGTCCCAACATCACGCGGATGTACAGTCTGGGACAGAACTCCAAAGGTCTGGAGATCTACGCCATGGAGATCAGCGACAGTCCGGGCGTCCATGAGACAGGTTTATATTCATTCATCCATTATCTCCCGCTTTTATCCTCTATTAGGGTCGTGGGGGGGTTCCCCATGCCCATCCAGGGGAGAACGCCTCGGGCGCTGGGCAGATACACCCAGGACAGGGCGCCAACCTATCGCTGGGCACACACTCACTCACACACACACACTCTATATGGGGCAATTTGGAGAACTCAATTGACTTGATCCATGTTTTTGGACTGTGGGAGGAAACCGGAGAACCCGGAGGAAACCCACACAGACACGGGGAGAACATGGAAACTCCATCCAGATGGGGATTCGAAGCGGGAATCCCTAGTGCTGAGAGGAGAACATGCAAAACCACTAAGCCACCGTGCCGCCTGGCATGTTATTCGTTAAATCTAAAATAACTTGGACCACACCCACCTCGTCCATTCAACAGGCGAGCCGGAGTTCCGCTACACGGCCGGTTACCACGGTAACGAGGCGCTAGGCCGCGAGCTCCTGCTCCTGCTCATGCAGTACCTGTGCAAAGAGTACAAGGATGGAAACCCCCGCGTGCGCCGCCTGGTGGACGGGATACGCATTCACCTCGTGCCCTCTCTCAACCCCTACGGTCACGAGAAAGCCATGGAGAAGGTGAGCACTGAGGCTAACGATGAGCATACTCTCGATTAATAAAGACATCATTCATTAATATTAATAATGTTCTGATACATGGAATGAACTTCTGATCATTCACCGCCTCAGGGGTCAGAATTGGGCAGCTGGACTTTGGGACATTGGACAGAAGATGGCCACGATATCTTCCAGAACTTTCCAGACCTCAACACTGCATTTTGGAATGCGGAGGACAAGGGCATGGTCCCCAAACTGACCCCAAATCATCACGTACCCATTCCTGAGGGCTACCTGGCTGAAAATGGACCAGTAAGTGAAACCAACCTTGTTCATGTACTGAAATAGAATGTGGCGTCCACATTTTTTTGGTCATGCATCCTGTTACTGTCCTACATGTGGACACATAACTCTGGCGTGTATCTGTGTTGTAGTTAGCGGTGGAGACACGGGCCTTGATCTCCTGGATGGAAACCTATCCGTTTGTCCTGGGAGCCAACTTGCAGGGTGGCGAGCGGATGGTCACGTACCCCTTCGACATGCGGCGCCTCACTAAAGAGGCCGAGGAGCTGGAGAAGAAGCTGAACCCCAGAGCGGATCGGCGCAAACGGCAGTATGAGGAAGAGGAGGACGAAGGGGAGGAGCCCAATCCTTACCTTCACATCGGGTACCATCAGGAGAGCTACGGTGACCACCAAGAATCCCACGGTTATCATCAAGAGAACTATGGCTACCATCAGGAGTCCTATGGCTACCACCAAGAGAATCAGGAATACCATGAGAATCAGGGGTATCATCACGAGGGGCATGCTGAAAGCTACCACCCCGGCTACCACGATGGATACCAGGAGGAGAACCAAGAGGAGGGGTATGGGGAGGGCTACGGACAGGCCGAGGCGGAGGTGGAGGAGGAGATCAGGATGGTGGAGGATCAGTCCCTGTTCCGCTGGTTGGCCATATCCTACGCCTCCACCCACCGAACCATGACCCACGTCTTCCGGGGCGGGTGCCACACCGAGGACCCAACGCGGGGCATGGGAATCGTCAACCGAGCCAAGTGGAAGCCAGTTCCTGGAAGTGAGTGTTCTGAGTTTTGGACGCAGACTCGTTTGGTTGAATGTCTGACGGAACGTCTTTTTTTGCAGGCATGAACGACTTCAGTTACCTTCACACCAACGGCTTTGAGCTGTCCATCTTTCTGGGCTGTGATAAGTTCCCTCATCACAGTGAGCTTCAGAGGGAATGGGAATACAACCGAGATGCTCTGCTCACGTTCATGGATCAGGTGTGTGTTGCTCTAACGTTTCATTTACGTTCTCATTTCATTCAAGGCGTTCCCGTTTACCAGTTCCGTTTCGTCTGCTTTCCCAGGTTCACCGCGGAATTAAAGGGGTTGTTAAAGACAAAGAGGGCAACCCCATCGCAAACGCCACCATCTCGGTGGAGGGAGTCAGTCATGATGTCACCACAGGTAAGGAGTGTGTCAGGTGTCGGGGCAGCACGGTGGCTTAGTGGTTGGCATGTTCTCCTCTCAGCACTAGGGATTCCCGGTTCGAATCCCCATCTGGGTCGAGTTTCCATGTTCTCCCCCGTGTCTGCGTGGGTTTTCTCCGGGTTCTCCGGTTTCCTCCCACAGTCCAAAAACATGGATTTGTCAATTGAGTAGCCCCCTATTGCCCCATATAGAGTGTGTGAGTGTGTGCCCAGTGATAGATTGGCGTCCTGTCCTGGGTGTATCTGCCCAGCGCCCGAAACGATCTACCCTGGATGGGCATGGAGAACCCCCCCCCCCAGGTTATCAGTTTAGTTCCTAAACCATTTGGATGCTGCAAGCATTAGATCCACCTTGGCGTTGGTCCCCTTTACTAACCACTTAACTGACCCCCTCACAGGTCAGGCTGGTGATTACTGGCGCCTGCTGAACCCCGGCGAGTATCAGGTGACGGCGCGAGCCGACGGTCACTCCTCGGTCAGCCGGCTCTGCGTGGTGGGCTTCGATCAGGGCGCCACCGTCTGCAACTTCGAGCTCAGCAAGTCCAACTGGGACCGCATCAAACAGATCATGGCTCTGCACGGCAACAAACCCATCCGCATCCTCAGCCCCGGCGGCGGCGGCGGCGGCTCCTACATGACGCGCAGCAACGGCAGGATCGTCTACCACAACCGGCTGCCCTCGCCCGACGCCGCGGGTTCCGAGCAGGCCCGTCTCCGACGTCAGCGGATTCTGAAATTCCGGCGCTGGAAACAGCAGAAGCTGCTGGCCAAGATGTCAACCACAACCCTGCCACCCACGACCACGCCTCCACCCACCACCACCACCACCACCACCTCCACCATTCAGAGCACAGAGAACTCCTGGTACGATTCCTGGCAGCCCGAGGATTTGGAGACGCCGCCGGAGATGGAGATCACGGACACGTTGGATTACGATTACGACCTTAAGATCGACGATTACTGAAGCGGGCCGAGGATCGGAGATGTTCCTCGGAGAACCCCGAGGACGCTTCAGCTGCTCGAGCGATCGACGGAGCACCACATACTCACAACTATACGCACCCCCACGCCGTGTCGGTGAAAGGAAAGGTTCTGCAGGAGGAACGTTCAGAGCATCGGCATCATTTAAGTCACTTATCTTCTGATTGTCAGGTTCTGATTGGTTGAAACGCACAAGGACGCTCACGTTGCCGTCTCAAGTTCACGAGATGTTCGATCCAGAGTTGGACCTGATCACCACACAGCGCCGAAGCCTCGGAGACGCTCACAAGCTCCGCCCCCCCCCGTCTACAGACCACACAGTCCAGGTTTAGATGAAAAAGGAACTTTATTTACAGTCGTTTACACGCGAGTGAGCGAGTGAGGACCTTCTCTCAGAGACAAACGGTATCTTATCTCTTAATAAAGGCTCGTTTATAGAGAGTCTCCACTCTGTCTTAATTACTCTGCTCAATGTTCACTTAATGAGTCGCCGTACACCTACTGTACACCTACAGCGTCATCGGTCATGAGAGAGAGAGAATCACAGACAATGAAGGACAGAGAGAGAGAGAGAGAGAGAGGGGGTTGATAAGAAGGAAGACAGACATGAGGGAGAGAGAACAACAAAGACATGACGGTGTAGGTGAGACAGGAGGAGGTCTCTCTTTGGTGCTCGGAGTAACGTTTTATTTTCCGACTCAGTGACTGACGTTCATCTCGCCCTCCTCCTCGTCCTCCCCTGAGAAGGCGCAGAATCTGATTGGCTGGCACTCCAGCGTGCGCAGGTTCACCAGGCAGGCCGTCTGCGTTCGGCTGAAGTCTGGGACGGTCACCAACAACACGTCCTGCCCCCCGGGTCCTGAAGGGGGAGACAAACACACACCATTAGCATAAAGAAATGCTCTGATCGGTCCGCGGTGTCGCTTCGTTAGGAGGTGAGAGTTCAACTTTAACGATTCAGGCTTTGAAACCGAGCGGAGCAGCCGTGTGGCGCAGAGAGAACGTCAGAACCCGAACCTGTGACGCGGCGGGACTGGTAACCCGGAGCGTTTCCGCTGAAGTACACGTGTGGACATTCGGACATGATGAACGGGTCCCGCTGGTAGAACGGGTAGCACCCTGAGAGGGAGAGAGGGAGAACACGAGGGAACGTCGTCTCAGAGATTAAACAACGTAAACAGAGACGTGGAGAATAAAGGATTAAAATAAACCCCGGGTCCATACCCAGAGTGTCCGGCGCCGTCGGGGCGAGGTGGCGGAGGCGCAGCGTGTGCTCCAAGATCTCCAGATGATCGTCCACACTGCTGTACTTCACTATATCACCGACGTTTTGTCCCGCAGTCCCCAAAAACCTACACACACAAAATCTCATGAGCCGACAAACTCCACCGCTTTAATAACAACACCGTCTTAATGCTCTGAAAAGAACCGGGATAGGATTTAAATTAAACAAATTATTGGCACGGTGGCTTAGTGTTTGGCACGTTCGCCTCTCAGCGCTAGGGATTCCCGGTTCGGATCCCCATCTGGGTGGAGTTTCTATGTTCTCCCCATGTCCGCGTGGGTTTCCTCCGGGTTCTCCGGTTTCCTCCCACAGTCCAAAAACATGGATCAAGTCAATTGAATTCTCAAGATTGCCCCATATAGAGTGTGTGTGTGTGAGTGTGTGCCCAGCGATGGATTGGCGCCCTGTCCTGGGTCTATCTGCCCAGCGCCCGAAACGTTCTCCCCTGGATGGGCATGGGGAACCCCCCCCACCGCGATCCTAATAGAGGATAAAGTGGAAGATGATGGATGAATGAATGAATATTATTGGCTCGACGCCGATGAGCGAGTTCTGTGTTGACGTTCCACCCATGGTGGTGCACTCACCGCACTCCCTCCACCACGGCCTGGTACGGGTTGCTGACCAGCTGCAGGGTTTTGTACGAGCCACTCAGAGGGAACATGCAGCCATGAAGGGGCTGCTGGGGCAGGGTGTAGTTTGTCGGGTCGTACTCCCCCGGCATGACGTCCACCGGTACGGAGGCCTGCGAGGGACACACCGCGGTGAGCCAGACGGTCAGGATGTGCTTCAGCAGAACGTCATGTCACGAAAGTTCCTCAAGGTGTCCCTACTATTATTATATGAAGGTTCCACTCACCACCAGCTGGAGGAGCAGCTCATCCAGCAGTCTGATGGCCTCCACGCTGCCCGCCTGCGTCTTCTTTGTTAGATATTTGGCCTGCAGGAGACACGGCGAGAGGTTTGACCTCTAATCAGGAATTAATTACAAATTACAAGAAAGGCCCTGGCGGCACGGTGGCTTAGTGGTTTGGCATGTTCTCCTCTCAGCGCTAGGGATTCCCGGTTCGAATCCCCATCTGGGTGGAGTTTCCATATCTTCCCCGTGTCCGTGTGGGTTTCCTACCACAGCCCAAAAACATGGATCAAGTCAATTCAGTTCGCCAAATTGCCCCATATAGAGTGTGTGTGTGTGTGTGAGTGTGTGCCCAGTGATGGATTGGCGTCCTGTCCTGGGTGTACCTGCCCAGCGCCGATGGGGATGGGGATGGGCATGGGGAACCCCCCCCCCCCCCCCACGACCCTAATAGAGGATAAAGCGGAAGATAATGGATGAATGAATTATTCTGTATAACGAAATGGGTGGCACGGTGGCTTAGTGGTTTGGCATGTTCTCCTCTCAGTGCTAGGGATTCTCGGTTCGAATCTCCATCTGGGTGGAGTTTCCATGTCCTCCCCGTGTCCGCGTGGGTTTCCTCCGGGTTCTCCGGTTTCCTCCCACAGTCCAAAAACATGGATCAAGTCAATTGAGTTCTCCAAATTGCCCCATATAGAGTGTGTTTGTGTGTGTGTGAGAGTGTGTGTTCAGTGATAGATTGGCGTCCTGTCCTGGGTGTATCTGCCCAGCGCCTAAAATGTTCTCCCCTGGATGGGCATGGGGAACCCCCCCCCCCCCGCGACCCTAATAGAGGATAAAGTGGAAGATAATGGATGAATGAATTATTCTGTATAATGAAATGGGCGGCATGGTGGCTTAGTGGTTTAGCATGTTCTCCTCTCAGCGATAGGGATTCCCAGTTCAAATCCCCATCTGGGTGGAGTTTCCATGTTCTCCCCGTGTCTGGGAGGAAACCAGAGAACCCGGAGGAAAACCACGCACAGTCCAAAAACATCAAGTCAATTGAGTTCTCCAAATTGCCCCATATAGAGTGTGAGTGAGTGTGTGTTCAGTGATAGATTGGCGTCCTGTCCTGGGTCTATCTGCCCAGCGCCTAAAACGTTCTCCCCTGGATGGGCATGGGGAACCCCCCCCCCCGCGACCCTAATATAGGATAAAGTGGAAGATAATGAATGAATGAAAAGGCCCTTCCCTAAACTGTTAGAAATTGTTCATGTGATGCTACATTCATATTCACACACACACACACACACACACACACACACACACACACACACCTTAGTGCTGGAGTCTTTATCCAGCGTGCTCCGGCTCAGTAAGTTGCCCGCCAGCAGAACGCGTGAGATGGACGCCGCCCGGCTCTGCTCGCCGACGTCGCCGAGGTGCCCGTCACCAGGTCCACCAGCAGCTGCAGGCCGATCATGCCATCGGCCCGAGCGCCGCCCAGTCCCAAACCGGACGCCAGCAGCACGAACCTGCCCGCGCCATGGAAACGGGTCAGCATCAGCACCATCGTTAAGAGCACATCACAGGCCTGACCGCGAGCATCACGCCGTTCAAAAGCAGACGGACGTACCGGTCAGCGGTCAGAGGCTGTCGGGGGGTCTGAGGCGGGAGGTCAGCTAAACACAAATCCTCCACCGTGAATTTACCGTCATTCTTTTCGGCGCCGAGCACCGCGATCACGCTTCCTGTGAGAGAACAGCGCCATCTGCATCAGCATCCTCAACATCCAAACATACACAAATTAAATTAGCTGATCTGCGGCGGCTTAGTGGTTTAGCATGTTCTCCTCTCAGCGATAGGGATTCCCGGTTCGAATCCCCATCTGCATGGAGTTTCCATGTTCTCCCCGTGTCCACATGGGTTTCCTCTGGGTTCTCCGGTTTCCTCCCACAGTCCAAAAAACATGAATCAAGTCAATTGAGTTCTCCAAATTGCCCCATATAGAGTGTGTGTGTGTGTGTGTGTGAGTGTGTGTCCAGTGATAGATTGCCCCCCTGTCCTGGGTGTATCTGCCCAGCACCCCAAACGTTCTCCCCTGGATGTGCATGGGGAACCCCCCCCCCACGACCCTACTAGAGGATAAAGCGGAAGATAATGAATGAATGAATAATTCTGTATAACATGGGCGGCACAGTGGCTTAGTGTTTGGCATGTTCTCCTCTCAGTGCTGGGGATTCCCGGTTCGAATCCCCATCTGCGTGAGTTTGCATGTCCTCCCCGTGTCCGTGTGGGTTTCCTCCGGGTTCTCCGGTTTCCTCCCACAGTCCAAAAACATGGATCAAGTCAATTGAGTTCTCCAAATTGCCCCATATAGAGTGTGTGTGAGTGAGTGTGTGTCCAGTGATAGATTGGCGTCCTGTCCTGGGTGTATCTGCCCATCGCCCGAAACGTTCTCCCCTGGATGGACATGGGGAACCCCGCCCCCGCCACCCTAATATAGGATAGAGTGGAGAGATGATGGATGGATGTTCTGATCTGCGCTCACCCGTAACAAACTTGGAGGTCTCGATCTTCCCCTCCAGTTTGATCCTCTGTAGCTCGTCCTCCAGAATGAGCTCGTCTGATTGGCTGATGTATTTGGTTCGAGGCGGCTGCGGGAGGAGGTTGTGCTGAAGGACGAAAGAAACGCCGATCAATCCGAACATGCACGCATCACTGCAGGGATAGGCTGCAGCACAGCGGCGAGTCGCTTATAACCCCGCTGCTGATCTGCTGCTCAGCTTAGTTTAAATATTTAAAGATGTCCGTTCAAGGGGCGGCACGGTGGCTTAGTGGTTTAGCATGTTCTCCTCTCAGCACTAGGGATTCCCGGTTCGAATCCCCATCTGGGTGGAGTTTCCATGTTCTCCCCGTGTACACGTGGGTTTCCTCCGGGTTCTCCGGTTTCCTCCCACAGTCCAAAAACATGGATCAAGTCAATTGGGTTCTCCAAATTGCCCCATATATAGTGTGTCTGTGTGAGTGAGTGTGTGTCCAGCAATAGATTGCCCCCCTGTCCTGGGTCTATCTGCCCAGTGCCCAAAACGTTCTCCCCTGGATGGGCATGTGGAACCCACACCATCACCACGTGACCTTATATGAGGATAAAGCTGAAGATAATGGATGAATGAAATTAATTATGGTGTAGTGCTTTAGCATGTTCTCCTCTCAGCGCTAGGGATTCCCGGTTCGAATCCCAATCTGGGTGGAGCTTCCATGTCCTCCCCGTGTCCGCGTGGGTTTCCTCCGGGTTCTCCGGTTTCCTCCCACAGTCCAAAAAACATGGATTAAGGTCAATTGAGTTCTCAAAATTGCCCCATATAGAGTGTGTCTGTGTGAGTGAGTGTGTGTCCAGTGATAGATTGCCCCCCTGTCCTGGGTGTATCTGTCCAGTGCCCGAAACGTTCTCCCCTGGATGTGCATGGGGAACCCCCCCCCCGCGACCCTAATATAGGATGAAGTGGATGATAATGGACGGATGGACGTCCGTTCATCGTGAGAGTGCGTCCCCGTGTTCTCACCTCTTCGCTGATCTCCTTCAGGATGGACGGCTGCAGCTCCATGCTTTTGAATAAAGTTCCCACGATGACGCACGTCTCTCCCGTCTGCAGGTCACACAGCTTCCTGATGGGAACGGCGGAACCTGAAACGCCATCAGATAGAACGGAGTGGGTTCGGTGACTCCATCACACAGCGCCACCGTCAGGCCCTCCAGCCCGCAGCACTCACCCCACTCCTGCTTGGCTCTCTCACTCAGGAGCTCTCTCATCTGCATCAGGCGAGAGGCGTAGATGTGAGCGTACTGTCGGCTGAAACTGCGCTCGCCGAGGCTGAAACGCTCCCAACAGGCCGTGTAGGAGAGCTGCTCTCGCTGGAATGTGGGCTCCTCCGAACCCGGAGCGCAGAGCAGCGTCTGCGTCGGCCGGCTGACGTCGGAGAACATGACGGTTCTGAAACACTACAACACAGAGAGACAAAGAGGTACAACAAAACAATTAATCATTAAAAAATTACACAGTTCAGTTTATAAACTCTTTAATAACATTAATTTATTCATTCATTTATTCTTCATCTTTTGCCATTTATCCTATATTAGGGTCGTGGCGGGGGGGTTCCCCATGCCCATCCAGGGGAGAACGTCTTGGGCGCTGGGCAGATACACCCAGGACAGGATGCCAATCTATCACTGGACACACACTCACTCACAAACACACGCCATATGGGGCAATTTGGAGAACTCAATTGATTTGATCCATGTTTTTGGACTGTGGGAGGAAACTGGAGAACCCGGAGGAAACCCACACGGACACGGGGAGGACATGGAAACTCCACCCAGATGGGGATTCGAACTGGGAATCCCTAGTGCTGAGAGGAGAACATGCTAAACCACTAATCCACCGTGCCCCCCCCCCTTTTTTTTTTTTTTTTTTTAAATCATATATATAGAAATGAATAACTCTACATCGTTATACAGATTAGACATTTTAAATAGCTTCATTTATTTAATCTCTTATGTAAATGTAAAATCAGGTGGTACGCTGGTGTAATGGTTGGTATGTTCTCCTCTCAGCGCTGGGGATTCCCAGTTCGAATCCCAAACTGGGTGGAGTTTGCATGTTCTCCCTGTGTTCGCGTGGATTTCCTCCAGGTCGTCCGGTTTCCTCTCACAGTCCAAAAACATGGATTCAAGGTGAATCGAATGCTCTAATTGCCTCATATATATAGTATGAGTGAGTGAGTGATAGATTGCCCCCCTGTCCTGGGTGTATCTGCCCAGCATCCAAAACGTTCTCCCCTGGATGGGCGTGAGGAACCCCCACTCCCCTCCTTCCCTCTCCTCTCCCTCCCCTCCCCCCCCCACAACCCTAATTGAGGATTAAGTGGAAGATAAATTAATGAAAAAAACATCTTTAAAATACTGTAGTGATTGTAATTAAAACTTCTGTTTATTCAGTTTATTGGCAGCAGACGGAATTAAAGGCTTTTAAAATAAACATTTTAACTCAGTTATGTAAATATAAATATTAGGAAAAAAATAATTTAAAAATAAATAAATATAAATCCATAATAAACATTAAAACGGACAAAAAGATCTGAAAACAAATGCGGCAGAAAGTCTGAAACTCCTAATCGTAACGTAACTCTTCCTTTAAGTTTTTATAATTTTATAGTTTTATTTTTATATTATTTACGATAATACATAAACAATTTAAATATTATAAACATCATAAAACCTGCAAGCATCGCGAGATCCTGTTATTATTATTATTTTACCTTGCACCAGTAAAGAGCAGCAGCGGTTCGTCTCCGCAGAGATTTTAATAAATTAATAAAGAAACAAAAAATAAAAATAAAATAAAAATAAAAAAAAATAAAAATAAAATAAATTTAAATTTAAATCGATCACAGAGACAACAACACGAGCTCACGAGCTCCCGCGGAATACTTTCACCCCGCACTTCCGCCACAATGCGGCTGTCATAATAAGAGTCCTGTTGCGCGCGCGAAGGGTCCCACTCAGTATTCAGAATGTTAAAAAGTTTAAACTTAAAAAACAACAAATTAACTCCTTAAATAAAACATGGTTCTGTAGTTTGGATGGAACCATGAGAACAGAGCGGGAGGGTGTTTTAATGATATTAAAATGATGTACAAAAAACAACGCGATTGAACTTCAATATAAATTCAGTTTGTTTGTCATTAAATTATTATTTAAAGGCGTTAATTTCATCATAAACAACAACAGTTTTTAAAACGAGAGATAAAGGCTAAAAAAATTAGGCTTTGTGTAAATTAGGAATAAAAAGAAAGCTGTAAAACTCTTTAGATCTTTGAAAAAAAAAAAGATTTATCATCCACTTCGGGGAGAACATGTTCATTTCGGTCAAATTTATAAGCAGAACGTTTTAAACATTATATCCAGAGATGGTCAGTAACGAAGTAAATGTACTTGGTTTCTGCAATTAGTTTTTTTTATTACGTATCTTTACTTTACTGAGTATTTCTCTCATTTAATACTTTTCACTACATTTTAAAATAAATAGCTGTATTTTTTAGTCACTACGTTTATAAAACAGGTTACTTTTTTTACTAAATTTATTTACAGATTAAATAAATTGCTTTATTCTGTTTATTTAGTTAATAGTTTAATTCGGAATCCGATTGGATGTTAAATGGGGAGGCGGGAGTTGGGGAGCGGAGCGATCTCGTGATTGGATGGGCGACAGGCAATGACCAATCATTAGCTACCCACGCTGGCTCAACAAACACGTGACCGTGAAGAAGCCTGTTTGTGTGAATGAATCGCTCGTGGCGTCAAATTTTAAAAAAAAAGCAGATTAAAGTGAGTGAGCGATAAAATCTTACACATCATATTTATATTTATATTTATATTTATGTTTTTACATGTTGTGTTATATTTACTGTCGTTTGAATAAACAGTAGGTCTAAGTTTTAAGTTCTTAACTCTCGTAATCTCTAATTTAATTTAATCTGCTAATTAATGTTAAAATGCGAGGCTCGCGGAAAGAAGGACACTTTAAACACGTTACGCTTTTTATATTAATTAGCTAAGTTTAATTGAATTTTAATTGTGTTCTTTACTGTAAGGCATTACACTGAGAGAGTGATGACGTCATGTCTTAACGTGTAGAATATCGGTCGATATTAATGATCACAACTTTCTTTAATTTTATTTCTTTAATCACCGCTTTGTTTTGTTTTGTTTTGTTTTGCACATCAGAACATTTAATTAAAATGTCAGGGCTGTTAATATTCAGATAATGTCTGATTATCACATCGTTTCAGATCGGATTCTTAAAAATCAATATTAAACTAAAGCAGGTTAATGTTTTTATTTGATCGTACTTCTGCAACTTCGATTTTAACAGAGATATAACCTTTTAAACATGTAATTAGAAGTGATTTTTAAATAAAACTTTTACTTTTTTACTTTAAGTACATGTAGGTGCATGTACTTTATACTTCTACTTGAGTAAAATAAATCATATTACTTATTACTTACATTATTATTTAGGCGGTACTGACTGTGGCTTAGTGGTTTAGCATGTTCTCCTCTCAGCACCAGGGATTCCCGGTTCAAATCCCAATCTGGGTGGAGTTTCCATGTCCTCCCTGTGGGTTCCCTCCCACAGTCCAAAAACATGGATCAAGGTCAATTGTATTCTCCAAATTGCCCCATAGTGTGTGTGTGTGCCCAGTGATAGATTGCCCCCCTGTCCTGGGTGTATCTGCCCAGCGCCTCAAACGTTCTCCCCTGGATGTGCATGGGGAACCCCCCCCCCGCTACCCTAATAGAGGATAAAGCGGGAGATAATGAATGGATGGAACTTTTACTTAAGTAATTATTTTACAATTAACTAAAAGCTTTAACTCTGTAAAGCTGCTGCTTTGTGATGATGTACTTTTGTAAAAAGCGTTACAGAAAGAAATGACATGAACCAGAGTTTTTATTTTTATTTATTTCGGTACAGGACAAATGTCTTCACCCACCTGAGACACTCGGGATGTAACTGTTACAGCAAATAAATCTCAAGGTTTAAAGAATAGAAGCTTCTAAAATCTATAACAAACTTTTAGATGAAATCTAAACATTTTCCTTTAATGAGCTCAACAAATAAAAATGTGATTACGTGTGTGTGTGTGTGTGTGTGTGTGTGTGAGAGAGAGAGAGGTGTTAGAGACAGATAATTAAATGTCAAAAAGATCACTAAGGGACCCTCGAAAGAGAGACATCATATTTATATGTGTATTACAGAGAGAGAGGGAGGGGGATAGGTCAGTGGGAGGGGTAGGTCAGTGGGAGGAGTTTATTTCTTTCTTCCTCCTCTCTCTTTGAGTGCGAGGTGAATCAGAGCTCCGTTGTTCATGTTGTAATAAGCCAACGAGTTCGAGTCTTTAATGAAGATTCCCTAAAAACACAAAGAGAACACAATCCTCTTTAATATGAACGCACAGCCTGCACAGATCAGAACAGTGGATCACATGATCACACCGCCTGCACGGATCAAACAGTGGATCACATGATCACACAGCTCGTCTGAATATGATAATATGAACCAATCGGACGTCACCTCGTACTGAAGCTTCTGTTTCCCGGCCGGCATCCCGGTGGCTTCATGGATCTTAACCTTTATAACAGAAACCTGAACAACAGAGAACAAACACCGAGTTAAAGAACCTCACTGCGACGGATGACATCATCATACGCGGTGGTGATGGCACAGTGGAGAGGATCTCTAACCTGGTCTGTGAGGGGCAGCGTGAAGCTGAGAACCTGTCCACCCAGCTTCCATTCCGTCTTGTCCTGCATGTTGGGGACCTGCACCTTCACTGCAACAGGACCCTAAAACACACACACACACACACACACACACACGACGGACGGAAGAATTCAGAATCCGAAGATAAACGGGGAATAATAACGTAAAGTTTATCAGCCGGACAGAGACGAACCTTGTTTCTGCGCAGGAACTCGTCCTCGGAGATCAGGTTGTCCTCGGACTTCATCTTTTTGCTGGCAGGCTCGTCGTCGCTGGGGGGCGGAGGGTGGGCTGGGGGCATGGGGGCAGGGGCAACACTGGGTGGCTGAGGCACCGGAGGGGCGGGTACAAACGCTGCGGGAGAACGACATTCAGAAGTCAGTACGGATCCAGCGGAACATCACTCAGGTGTGAGGCGCTCGTCTCACCTGTAGGAACCACCATGGGTGGAGGTCTCGGAGTCATGAGGTGGGGCGGTGTCGGTGGCATCGGCACCACGTTGATACGAGGTGCGCTGACCATGGGTGGCATCGGGGCCAGAACCTGCCCCGGGGCCAAACGCACCACAGGGGCCATGGGAGGCCGCGGGATGACCGGCACCGGCAGCAGAGTGGTACGAACCTGAGGATGAACCTGCTGCGAAATCATACAACAAGAAGCTTTTATAAACATCTCCTTTAATGGAGCTACAGAAGCCTGAGAGACAGAACGGCGTTGGGACTGACCACAGGTGGAGGTCGTGGTATGGCCGTAACAGGAGGGCTGGGTTTGGCGAGGATGGGTGGCGTGGGTAACGTGGTGGGCAGTGAGATGGGTAGCGGCGGCGCAGCGCGCCCTCGTTGGGTTTGCTGGGGCCGATCTTCTCCTTGCTCTCGTCCTCCTGCACCAGACCTTTAGCTTTGTGGATGGCTTCGATCTGCTCCTGCAGCGTGATGTTGGCCTGCGCCGCCTGCTGGGTGCGCGCCATGCTGCCCGAGTGCCCGTCCCATGTGACCTGTGAACAGAGAGAGGGATCATCTGAGTAAACAAAATGAACTACTGATGAAGGTCACCTCCTAAACTCAAAGCTCCCGTCTCACCTTCTCCTCGGGCTTCTGGATCTCCTCCTCTCCGATCTTCTTACCGATGGCCGTCTCCTCCACACCGAAGATATCGGTTCTTCTCTCGGCCAGCTGCTTCAGGCTGCTCTCGATGTCCAGGCCGGGAGCGTACACCTCCTCCTCGATCTGACGCTCACGCAGACTGCGGTCACGCTGCTCCAGCCAGCGCGGGTCCAGCAGCCCGATGCGCATGTGCTCCTGCATCTTGCTGGCTGGGATCTTCTCACCCGTGATGGGCGAGATGAGGTACTCGTCGCCAGGTGCCACCGTGATCTGGACCTTGGATGCTGGAGGAGAGGAACGTAAGCACGACAGGAGAGTCTGATTGATTTATTTTAAAGGAAACATCTCAAAACATCTCTGGATCTCATCACCTGGTTGATCCAAACCTGTTCTTCACTTTACTTTATTTAAATGCATGCAGTTAATAACCATTCAGTCATTCATTCATTCATTATCTTCCGCTTTATCCTCTATTAGGGTCGTGGGGGGGGGGTTCCCCATGCCCATCCAGGGGAGAACGTCTCGGGCGCGGGGCAGATACACCCAGGACAGAGTGCCAATCCATCGCTGGGCACACACTCACTCACACATACACACTTTTTATGGGGCAATTTGGAGAACTCAATTGACTTGACCCATGTTTTTAGACTTTGGGAGGAAACCGGAAAACCCGGAGGAAACCCACACAGACACGGGGAGAACATGGAAACTCCACCAAGATGGGGATTCGAACCGGGAATCCCTAGTGCTGAGAGGAGAACGTGCTAAACCTCCGTAAGCCGCCCTCAGTTACTAACCACCTCCACCAAAAAGAGAAACCAGGAGGTCAGTTCTCACCTTTGGGGTCGTAGTCTTTGCGGATGATGACCTGATCCGGGGTGGGGGGCAGAGGAGGGGGCATGGGGTTCTCTGGAGGCAGTGGCGCCCTCATCGGCTCCTCGTCTTCATCCGAACCCTGCGAGAGATCAGAAGAGTCCGGTGAACTTCCCGTGAGGCACAGTGCGTCCCGCGAGCCCAACATCGCCGAGATGTTATTACGATTTCATTTTCAATCACCTCGTCCATGTCCTGCAGCTGCGTGTCCTGATCCTGAGCCGCATGACCTTCATTCTTGTTGTGCTTCTCGTCGTCCTCGTCTTCGCTCTCCACCTCCATCTCCACCTCCTCGCTCTCGCCGTACTTCTCGTAGCGCTCCTGGATCAGGATTCGGGCGCCGAGCTCCTCGGGGGTGGTGGGAGGAGGGAAGTTTCCTTAAAAAAAAAAAAAAAACATGAGTTCATATAAAAACAAACAGACTGATTGATTATGACGTCACAACCTTCATCCAGTGACCCAGTGGCGGCAGTGGGTGCTCACCTTGTTCATTGGGCTGGAAGTCGACGGTTTCCACCACGACAAAGTCATGCCAGTCGATCTGAGCGTAGGCCACGCGCTCCCTCTCTCTCTCCTCCTCCTCCTTCTTCCTCTGTCGCTCCTGGTACTTGGCCCACTCCACACGGTACTTCACCTGAGGGAATGCAAACGACATGATGATGAACACAGCTGAATGGATGCTTTTAAAACTGCATCCAATTACATTTTTTTTTTTGGATGCTGGGATAGGCTCCACCTTCCGCTACCACTGTGATTTGGATCGTGGATGGACAAAATGAATGTTTCCTCACTCATTAGAACACTGTGATCATTACCAGAATAGAACTAACACAGAGTTCATGAACTTCTGATTAAACTGGTTGGACCTCATTGCTCTTGATAAACCTCTCACCTGATCCAGAACCTCGCGGGGGTTCTCCGCTTCCCTCTTTAGTTTCTGCAGTAAGCCCTTTGGAGGGATCAGGATCTTAAAATGAAAAGAGCACAGGTAATTAATTTAGAAATGAATCAGTCATTTAAATCCTGTCTCAAAGTAGCTTTAGAGAAGCATAAGGGTCTTTGTACACAACAGTGTTGGGTTGTATTACATAACTTTCCAGTTGTTATATTTTTTTTTAATAAAACGACGTAACGTTTACAACAGCTACAATTTCCAGGACATGTCTTAGAAAAGCAGAGGTTTACTTTTTTTTTCAGAGATTTTGAAAAGGAAGTCGCTATTGGCTGTCCTAAAAGTTGTTTTTCTATTTTCTAGGTTTTATGAATCCTCTACAGTCCACAGAGTAAAATGAAATGTTCCCAACAACTTTGGAACGTGCAGAGCAGTGGTTGTCATGGCGATATAACCAAAGACACTGACGTCACTTAGAAAGTCAGCTTACCTGTTCAGATAAAGCTCAGGTTGAGTTCAGGTAAGAGAAAAGTGTCTTAACTTTTAATTTAAATATGTCGTCAGCGTTCGGTGAGCTGCTGTAAAATGTAATGAGCTCAGCTTTTTGTGACCTGACAATAAATGAAGCTTCACTCCACAAAAGCTCCATCCCGAAATATAGCAAACCAAGTTACAGAAATGTCAAAAGTATCCGAACTACTCAGAAGATGCTTAATGTTGTAGTAACCTGATGTCAGATCAGTGCATCATAGGTCAGAACATCAATTAAAACATTTACTGACGAAGAGCTGATAACATCTTCATGTAAGCTTTAAAAACCCTTTGATCAGAGACAGTGGATACAATTAGACAGGTTAGTACCACCATCTTTGTAGGCGTCTCCCCCTGCAGGTCAGCATTAGTAAACATTTGTCAATAAGTCAAACTGTAAGGGTATTATTTTGCACCCCCCTCCTTTCTTTAACGCCTCCTGCAAAGGTAATAAATACTGCAGGAGAACATTTGTGAGGTCAGACCCTGATGTTGGATGGGATGCTTTTTAAAACGTTGATGTCTAATGTATCTGGCTGATGGAGGTACCTTGGTGTACTGTTCCACCAGTTTGGTGAAGTAGTTAAAGAGGCTGTGCTGAGGACGCAGGAAGTCGAACTGGTAGTTTCTCTGTTCCTTCTGCATCAGCTGCGTGAGGAACTGACGTCCGTTTCGCGCCACAAACTGAGCCGTCAGCTTCACTACATCCAGGTCAAAAGCCGAGATGGAGGGCGGGTCGGCCATGAACTCGAACTCAGGGGGAGGCTCCTTGGGGATGATGGTCTCATGGATCACTTGAGCTTGGACCTGGAGGAAACGGGACACAGCACAGGAGAATTAATAATAATAATAATAATAATAATATAGAAATCAGGCAGATTGTCGTGACATTAAGGACGTCATTAATCTGAGGGTTCCGCTGTGCTGGAGTAATAAAGGGGTGTCTCTTACCTTCTGTGGGAGCTGCTGTTGCGCCTGCTGTGCGGCCTGCTGCATGACCTTGGGCACGGCAGCCGACGGCTCCTGAGCTTTTCCCTCTCTGAACTCGGTGACTTTATGCCGGTAGTAAGCATGATACGGGTCGTTGGGGTTGAGGAAATTAAACTTGGGGTTGTTGATCTCATTCTGACGGATCCTGGCCTCAAACTCCGGTCCGTTCCTGAACGAAAAAAATAAGACATCATCAATGCTCACACACATACATTAGAAAACTAGAGAGTAGTGACTCACTACGTACAAACAAATGGACTACAATCTGTAATTGTAGAACTACAAAGTCCATCTGTAAGCTCAGTGGAGCTGATTAAATTAAAACAGTACTTATAAAAACAAGATTTGAGATTATTATTACTATTTAGTGCATTTGTTTAAGCCACTGCCTCAGAATCTGATATAGTTATAGGATTGAACCATCAACATCAGCTGTAGTGTAGCTGGTGTTTAAGGAACCAGCCTTGTGGCCTAAAGGTTTGGTTCCCGGTTTGGTTCCTGGTCACTCCACATCCTAAGGCTGAAGTGCCCTTGGGTAAGGCACCTAACCCCAATTGCCCCCTGGGTGCCGTATATATTTAAATTTATTTTTTGCTGCAGAGATGGGTTAAATGTGATAGCTCAGTGGTTTGGATGTTGGGCTATGGTACAAAGGGTTGTGGGTTCAAATCCCAGGTCCACTGAAGTTACCAATGTGGGTTCTCCAGTGAGACCCTTAACCCTTAGTTAGGATGTTAGTGTCTGCTAAATGACCGAATGTAAATATAAATGATTCCTCTGTGAGTGCAGTGGGTCCTTTATCATTCATTCATTCATTCATTATCTTCCACTTTATCCTGTATTAGGGTCACAGGGGGGGGGGGGGGGGGGGGGGGGGGGGGGGGGGGGGGGGGGGGGGGGGGGGGGGGGGGGGGGGGGGGGGTCCCCATGCCCATCCAGGGGAGAACGTTTCGGGCGCTGGGCAGATACACCCAGGACAGGGCGCCAACCTATCGCTGGGCACACACTCACTCACACACACTCTATATGGGGCAATTTGGAGAACTCAATTGACTTGATCCATGTTTTTGGACTGTGGGAGGAAACCGGAGAACCCGGAGGAAACCCACACGGACACGGGGAGAACATGGAAACTCCACCCAGATGGGGATTCGAACCGGGAATCCCTAGTGCTGAGAGGAGAACATGCTAAACCACTAATCCACCGTGCTGCCCGTGGGTCCTTCATCAGATAATTAAAATGTAATAAAATGTAAATCTCTCATACGTAATCGATTCTGTTGCACGGTACAGACCTCGCTACGAAGCTGGCGGTTTTATCGACGATATTTCTGACTTCAGGAGGAGGATAAATGATCCCCACGATGGGTTTCGTAGCGGGAGTTTCTTCTTTCTGTTCATCCTGAAGAAACAAAAATAATCATACTGATGAGATTTATAGAAACGTACAGGATTTATTTATTATAGATTTATTAAAAACACATCGAGCTTTGTTTACCGATAACAGACACGCGATATAAACGATCGTAATATTTACATCCACACACGGCTTCAGCTCGAGTTAAATCTACAGCTGTATGTTATAAACGACATTAAACACGAGAGTAATGTTTAATAAAGGTGTGTTTTTCGTGTTTAGTCCTCGTGATGAGGCGTTAGCAACATGCTAACTGTAGCTCACCTTGCTGACGTCACTCTGTGTGATCTGTACCGGCGGCATGGCTCCGGACCCGCTGGGTTCTGCTCTGTGTCGGCAGATCAAACGCTCGGTGTTGAGATGTTTGTCTTCTGTCGAAACTTTAATCCGAAAAAACGTTTAAAGTCCGAAACGAGAGACAAAAACGTCCAGCCGCGCTTCACACCGCGCGAGCGCCAGGAGTCCGGCACGGAAACACTTCCGGGTGCATTTCATTACGAGTTAAAACTGATTGTTTATTAACGTGTTTATAAAATGTTATTTTCTTTATGACGCGCTTTGCTTTGTAATATAATTGTAGTAAATAATTATTATAACTGTAATGATGGCACGTTTGGAAACGTGTGCAGGAGTCCGCAGTCGAGCATTGTGGGAAATGAAGTTGTTCACGTGACGAGCGCTCATTCAGACTACACGTCTCCATGGTAACCGTCCTGACAACAGAACGCGGTTCACGGAGGGTGTTTTTCTTTCTTCCATCAGCGGACCCGGCGCGTCGGCCCATGGCTCATCTGCTGGGAGGGCAGGACTGCGTGGACAAGCTGAGGCGGGACGTGGTGGACCTGCAGGCGGCGGTGCTGGAGGTCTTTTCGCGCACTGGACCGGTCCGGTTCCCCTCGTGGAAGTTCCTGGACAAAGAGGCGTGTGCGCTGGACCTGGGGGCGCTGCTGCAGCAGTATGATTACGTCGAGGGAGAGCTGGAGTTCAACCAACTCTCACATGTGGTCCTGCTGGAGCTGGTGATCGACAGGTCAGCAATCCGTCACAAAAAGAAAGAAAAAGTGGCTTAGTGGTTTAGCATGTTCTCCTCTCAGCACTAGGGATTGCCGGTTCGAATCCCCATCTGGGTGGAGTTTCCATGTCCTCCCCGTGTCCGCGTGGGTTTCCTCGGGGTTCTCCAGTTTCCTCCCACAGTCCAAAAACATGGATCAAGTCAATTGAATACTCCACAAAAAAATTGCCCCATATAGAGTGTGTCTGTGTGAGTGAGTGTGTGCCCAGCGATGGATTGGTGCCCTGTCCTGGGTCTATCTGCCCAGCACCCGAAACGTTCTCCCCTGGATGGGCATGGGGAACCCCACTGCGACCCTAATAGAGGATAAAGCAGAAGATAATGAATGAATGAATTAAACGTTTTGAGATCCTAATGGTTAAAACTGTTACTCATTATTAATAATGGTTTAATAAAGACATGGTGGGGTAACTATGACATATAAGAACTTGACTGACCCGCACGGACCTCATCCTCATTCCACAACAGGGATGAATTAGAACAGAGATTGTGAATTAGGTCCATCAATCCCAGAACATTGACTGAACTGATCAGTGTTTTGATTGTAGCTATATATTTGTTTGCTTTTAGTTTAATTACTGCTCAGTGTCCAAAAGCGGCACATCAACATTTAACATGGAAATAGATTTAACATGGATTAAGAAAAAATTCTTTAAAGTTTAATTTTTTTTTACCACTGTCTAATAAATGACTATCATTCAGAACATTATTATCATGTCACTGCATGTTTAAGTGGATTGTAATGCTGATTGGTGGAACAGTTCTGTATGATGCTGTAGGGTCATTTTGATGTTCTGATTGTTTGATTACACCAGACTGATGCTGCTTCTGCAGAGCTTTACCGTTTACACCGAGCTGATGGTCGGAGAGTCGCGGCCACGTCATTCTGCACCCCCTGCACATGTGTCCATCGGCCTGGTGGTGATGCGCTACTGGAACAGTTTAGTTCAGTTCAGCCAGCAACAAAAACAAGTAAAGACTCTATAAATACTCTAAAGTTTATTTTTTCCTTTGTGGCCACACCCCTTAAATTCATTTCTTTATTCAGTCTCATTACCACAGTTGTAAAAAACAAACAAAAAAAAACGAAACAAGTGCTTAGCATTTAATTTATACAATTGTATACATTGTGGAAACAATTAAGGG
>JAFMOC010000344.1:0-110000 GCA_019802505.1 Corydoras sp. C115 | reverse complement strand
CCAGCGCCGAAACCTTCTCCCCTGGATGGGCATGGGGAACCCCACCACCCCGCGACCCTAATAGAGGATAAAGCGGAGGATGAATTATTATTTCTGTTAATTACGCCTGTCTGTGTGAACTCTTCCAATGCCATTACTATATGCCACCACCAGAGGGAACCCGAGGACATTTTTTTGGTACACTGAGGATGACTTCATGATGATAGAATTCATTTTAATGAGACTCCGTATCGCGAATAAAAGGTCCGGAAGCTGTTATTTTCACCTTTGATGAATTTCTGTCATTTTAAAGACGTTTATTTTAGTTATTAGAACGTTATTAGAACGTTATCAGGAACAATGAACATGTGAAAACACGTTCGATCAAAACGCGCTCACGTTCACACACAAAGGAATCACTGAACCGATTCCGAAGAATGATTCGCTCATGAAACGTACGTAACCGGTATTATTATTTTAAGCGCTAAATCTTTCGTTCTCCTAAGTATTTACAAAACGTTATATTTTTATAAAACAGGGTTAATAAATGTAAAAAGTTCCGTACAAACAATATAAATCAGCAATATGTCTGACGATAACCTTTATCATGCTTTACACTCAGTGTGGCTGACTTTACGACTGTCGTTTGTGACGTCATAAAATTTAGATTTATTAAGTTAGGAACGTTTAGAACGTTGATAATCATAAGCTTTCATGTCGTTAGATCGCGAGCTTTTCACCTGCGACTCCCAATGAGAAAAGTTAGTGTGATTCAGCTCCGATTTAACATCAACTACAGCGGTTATTAAAGCAATGAGCCGCTAGAGGGCGTGTCATTGTCTATAATAAACCCCATAAAGGGGTGTTATTAGTCCCGACGCGTAGTGATTAATTTATTCACAATAATACACAACCCACGGTGTCTTATTGCTTTAATAAAACGTTCACAAGCACAACATAATAAAAAAAACAAGGTTTCATTCAGAAACGCGTTTATTAAAAGCAAAATCGTTAACATTCTGCTCCTCCGCAACCTAATCTAGTCCGGTTTTTAACGTGAACACTGACTTTAACAGATTTCCTGTTTCTCTAACGACCAAGTACTGCCACCTAGTGGCAAAATTACAAAACACAGTTTGTAGAAAACATTGCGAAAATAATGTATATCACACAAATGTGAAGCGCTCAGGGGTGTGTCTTATTATAATGATGTCACGACTGGACAAGCGGCTCAGCCAATCAGATTTATGGAACGGAATCGCTCATTTTATAAGTTCAATTAAACTTCTATCAGGGCGGCACGGTGGCTTAGTGGTTTAGCACGTTCTCCTCTCAGCACTAGGGATTCCCGGTTGGAATCCCCATATGGTTGGAGTTTGCATGTTCTCCCCTTGTCCGTGTGAGTTTCCTCCGGGTTCTCCGGTTTCCTCCCACAGTCCAAAAACATGGATCAAGTCAATTGAGTTCTCCAAAATTGCCCCATATAGAGTGTGTCTGTGTGAGGGAGTGTGTGTCCAGTGATAGATTGGCGTCCTGTCCTGGGTGTATCTGCCCAGCGCCCGAAATGTTCTCCCCTGGATGGGCATGGGGAACCCCACTGCGACCCTAATGAATATTGAGAAATGAATAATGAGATAATGAATGAATTATAATGATGAATTAATAAACTTTAATCCTGTTTGCATCCTGTCCACCAGTGTGTGTGTGTGTGTGTGTGTGCGTGTGTGTATGTGTGTGCGTGTGTGTGTGTGTGTGTTTTTCACTTTACTGCGTTGTAATTCAGATGATTTTAATCAGATGATTTCTTATTTTCTCACAGGTTTATTCAACAGATGAAACGGATGAAGATTTTCCACCCCAGAAATCCAGAAGGTAAATCCTAAAACATTCAGCTGCCTATATTTTAATAATTTATTAAAACGCATGGCTTTGTCAGGTTCTGTTAATGTCTGTGTGTTTTAACCTCTGATTTATCTTCTTTATCCTCTTGGTGAAGTTTCAAAAAGGTCTCAGAACCTGACAGTGTACCGGGGTGTTCAGACTGGTCTCTGCAGAGTGTGATCTCCGTGAGGAAACTGCACTCACGCTTCATTTTTAATACTTTATGTTTCATTCAGAAGGACATTTTAACACAGCGTCTGATGTTTATTTTTCAGGCTGATTTCCAGGCTGATTCCACAGCCGCCATCAGCGAGCACCGGGCAAGTAATGTAGACGAGTCTGAGCACACTGAACTGTCTCCAAAGGAAGAGATTATGCAGGTAGTGGAGATGGAAATCGATGAGCTCCAGGCCGAGATCAAGCAAAGTCTTGAGAAGGTCCGAAATGCATTTAATAACTGTCTGTATCGAAGAGATCAGCAGAGACAGAAGGATGAGCTGCCTAGAAAGAGGCTGCTGGAAAAGCTGAGAGAGTGGCTTCAAAAGTGGATGTGGCGCTGGACATTTAGGGACCACAGCAGCAGCGAGGAGACAAACGGTGATGATGCTGAGGATGAAGGGCACCTGGAGCTGTTTCAATTAAGAATGCAGCTGAAAGACCTGAAGACATACGCACACGCTGAGCAAATAAACCACTTTGCTCACCACCATATTAATGAGATGCGCATGAACAGTTTTGACCTCTGGAATTTTGAGCAGCAGCTGAGGCAACTGGAGAGGAACTGCCAAAGTCAGATGCAGACCATAAAGGAGAGGGTCAATGACCTGCTCCAGAATGAAGAAAACAGAACGATCATCACCATCCGCCTGGTTTCTAAGGAAGAGATGAAGCAGAAAACTTCAGAAATGTTTGCTGTTTTTAAATCTCAGGTCAATAAAACATTTTCAGAGTGATGTTTGGTGCGGCATAAAGACTCCCAACTAACATTTTAATGCTTTATGTTCACAGAAAGGTAAAAAGAAGAAGGAAATGGAAATAGAGGAGATGATGGACGAAATGGAAGAAGAGGAGGTGAGGAAGGAGGAAATGGAAGAGGAAGAGGTGAAGGAGGATGAATTAGAAGAAGAGGAGGTGAAGGAGGAGAAAATAGAAGAAGAGGAGGTGGGGAAGAAGAAAATTAAAAAAAACGCGAAGAAGGAGAAAATCAAAAAAGAGAAAGTGAAGAAGGAGAAAATTAAAAAAGAGGAGGTGAAGAAGAAAGAAGAAGAGAAAGTGAAGGAGGAGAAAATGGAAGAAGAGGAGGTGGAGAAGAAGAAAATGAAAAGAAAGGTGGTGAAGAAGCATAAACTGACCTCAAAAGAGAAGTAAGAACGAGGATTTGTTATTCGAGAAGTGATCAGTAGATTTAATTCATAGAAAGATTCTAAACAAAGACGATCGTATCTTCAGTTTCTTGTTGTTCTGTTTGCAGGTTCTTCAGGTTTTTTTTCAAGAGGAGGTGATTCCTTACTCCAGAGAGATTTTGGTAATTTATGAAGTGACCTGGTGAAAACATTTTAAAATGTATTTTCAAAGAAGTTCATCTTATACAGCTAACTCAAGCAAGAATTAAAAAAAAAAAAACTATTTTTCTTGCCACTGTTGCCATGAGCTTGCTCATTTGAGTTTAACTTCATGGCTTTGGCAGGTTCTGTTAATGTCTGTGTGTTTTAACCTCTGATTTATCTTTATCCTCTTGGTGAAGTTTGAAAAGGCCTCAGAACCTGACTGTGTACCGGGGTGTTCAGACTGGACTCTGCAGAGTGTGATCTCTGTAAGAAAACTGCACTCACGCTTCATTTTTCATACTTTATAATTCATTCAGAAAGACATTTTTTGTAACATCTCTTTTTATTTTAAAAGTCCATTAACAAAATACATCCCACATAAACATAAAAAAACAACAACAACAAAAACAGATGTTTGACAACAGCACAGATGCTGAGTCCTGTAAAGAAACAGATTACATGAAAAAAGTAAAAATATTTGTAATGATATTAATAAGTATAATAACTGTTTAATGGTCAATCAAAAAAAAAAAAACATTTTAACACATTGTTTAAACTGTGGTTTGTTTTTCAGGCTGATTCCACATCCACCATCAGGCAGCACCAGGGAAGTCTGAGCAAACGGAGCTGTCTCCAAAGGAAGAGATTATGCAGGTAGTGGAGATGGAACTTGAGGAGCTCCAGGTCGAGATCAAGCAAAGTCTTGAGAAGCTCAGGGAGGTTTTTATAACTGTCTGTATCGAAGCTCAGCAGAGGCTTAAGGATGAGCTGCCTAGAAAGAGGCTGCTGGAAAAGCAGAGAGAGTGGCTTCATTTTGGATGGCGCTGGACATTTAGGGACCACAGCAGCAACGATGAGACAAACAGTGATGATGCTGATGAGGGGACCGAGCACCTTGAAATGTTTAAATTAAAAATGCAGCTGAAGGACCTGAAGACACATGTACGCTGATCAGAGGAACCACTTTATTCACCAGCATATTAATGAGATGACCTCTGGAATTTTAAGCAGCATCTGGGGCAACTGGAGACCATAAAGGAGAGGGTCAATGACCTGCTCCAGAATGACCATCACCGTCCACCTGGTTTCTAAGAAAGAGATGAAGCAGAAATGTTTGCTGTTTTTAATTCTCAGGTCAATAAAACATTTTCAGAGTGATGTTTGGTGCGGCATAAAGACTCCCAACTAACATTTTAATGTTTTATGTTCACAGAAAGGTAAAAAAGAAGAAAATGGAAATAGAGGAGGTGATGGAAGAGGAAATGGAGGAGATTCTAAAACTTTGTAAATGTTTTTCTGCTTTTAAATCTCAGGTCGATAAAACTTTGTGACGTATGGTGCTGCATAAAGACGCCCAACCAGTGGCGGCTGGTCCATAGGGGGCGCTATATAGCTATTAAACTGAATTAATTATGAAACGCAAAATAGTTAATGAGAATTGTATTTATTTGTACTGTGTGTCTAATAGACATGTTTATATAGAATATCATTTATTAAAATAATAAATAAATACATGTAATTGTGCACTAACTGTGTGAGTGTGTATGTGGGCACACGAACTTTTGGCAAGCACGTGATCTGTGGCTGATTTCTGATTGGTTAGTTTTTTCCACAAACCCATTCTAGTGCGTCACTATTGGTAGTGTGTTACTATTGGTTAATTTTATTGAGGCCTCGTGTGATTGGACAATTCTCCGAATCGGCTCATTAACTCGGGTGCCATTAGTTCGAATCACTCTTAACGTTTGCAAACGAGTCGCATGAAAATGAAAGAAAGTTTAGTTTTATTTTTTTTACAAAATTAAAATGTTTTAACAAAACGTTCACTGAAGAGAAAACAGAGGATGAAGGAGCTCGAACCGGATCGTCGCAATTTACAAATACAGCGGCAGGCAAGTGCGTTCCGTGTTCCCGATTGGTTGACATTCAAACAGCCCGCCTCTCCCCCGATAACGGACAGCACAGCCGTCCAATGGCAGATCATAAAACACGCATTTTTAAAACTGCAGTCTGATTTTCAATAACATTGCGGGACGACGCCTCACTTTGCGGGACGCGTGGAAATTGCGTGACCCGTCATTAAACACCGATCACAGAGAGGACTGACCTTAACAGCAATGTTAGTGATGGACAGATGAGGCCTCATTGTGTGGCACATTTCCCCAAACTGTCGACACTGGGGCGGCACGGTGGCTTAGTGGTTTAGCATGTTCTCCTCTCAGCACTAGGGATCCCCGGTTCGAATCCCCATCTGGGTGGAGTTTTACATGTTCTCCCCGTGTCCGCGTGGGTTTCCTCCGGGTTCTCCCGTTTCCTCCCACAGTCCAAAAACATGGATCAAGTCAATTGAGTTCTCCGAATTGCCCCATATAGTGTGTGTGTGTGTGAGTGAGTGTGTGCCCAGCGATGGATTGCCTCCCTGTACTGGGTCTATCTGCCCAGCGCCTGAAACTTTCTCCCCTGTATGGGCATAGGGACCCCCCGCCACCCTAATAGAGGATAATACAGAAGATAATGGATGAATGAATGTGTTGAAACTGTGTTGCTGTATAACTTAATGGCCGGACTTAAAAAGTAATGTCAGGCAACTTCAATAAAAACGGGAAACGGACTGAACAATGTTCATTCACTAGTTTTATTTAAAACCATTAGCTGATTTAAAATATTTGGGCTGATTGAGGCGATTGCGCTGTTTACATACAAAACTGTTTCTCCTGCTTCTGAGAAGAGCCTTTCACATGGCACTGACAATGACGGCGTACAGAGATATTTTATTGTTAGTTTATATAAAGCAGGGTAATGAAGTCTTTGCGTTTTCCAATATTCTAATGAATCCTGTGATCTTGGTGTGTTTGCCTCGGACCTGTACATCTCTATCACGTCCATGTTCAGCTCTGAGGAAAAAATAAAATATCCCTCATAAAGCAATTAGAATAACCCAAAAGAAAAATATCAACAGTGAAAACGAGACCTGAATATTCATTGACCTTATTCTCAGTGATGAGATCAAAATGATCCCACACGGGAGAAAACGTCCTCTTTCTTGGCTGATCCATGGTAATGACAACAATTTTTGAAGATATGGTTTTTTTTGTTTTTTTTGACTTTTGTTTGCGCCACCTCAATTATTTTAGCATCAGCCACCACTGCTCCCAACTAACACTTTAATGCTTTATGTCCACAGAAAGGTTTAAAAAGGTGATGAACTGAACTAAAAGAAAGAAGAATGTTCAAACGAGAAGTGATCGATAGAGGGCGATGTCGCGCACTGAAGTATCATTCATATAGATTCTGAAGGAAGATGGGTGTGTTTTCAGGTTTTTCTCCAGGAGAATGTGCTTCCTTACTCGAGAAAAATTCATTTAAAACATAATGAAGTGATTGATTATTAAGAAATCAATACAACTGGTGAACATTTTCAAAACGATCTAGCTTTGAGACCATCCGAAGAGAACGGGTCGCCGGTTGAGTCTTAGATCTCTCAAGGTTATTTTTACTATGCTGTTCTTGGAGTTTTATCTTGCCACTAATGCCCTTGGTTTGCTCCATCAGGTTCAGGGCCTCGATAATGGCATCAAATCAATGTCAAAAAGCTCACGAGTATAAAATCCAATCTTGCGTGTAAGTGTGCTGCTATTTATGTTCTACAATAAATCAATATAATTCAATGTAATCATTTAGCAGAATGATTCTTTTCGGTTTTCCCCTTGTACTCGTGGTACAGCAGATCAGGGTGCAGTTACTGCTGCTTTTTGGTGGACAAATGATGTGAAGAAGGTTTGCACAGAAACATGTGAGCTTTGTAGCTTCAGCTTGAGTTCAGCTTCATCTGTGGAACAAGACTGAGGAAAGCTGATTTAAATAAATCAGAGACACTGAATCAGGTCACTTCATGAAGAACAGTTTAGGAGGACATTTACCATCAATTCTGTTTAATCAACAATCAATAAAACCTCATTAACTATGAAATCATTTTGCTTTTCTTTCATCCATTTAGTGTTTAGTCTTAATGGTTTCATTTATTTGAAGTCAAATGATTTCTTATTGTATTTCTTCAGTACTTGTATATTTGCTATGAAAGTCCTGTAACTTTGTTCCAGCTGATAGTGAGGGGTTCTTTATATTAATAGAGAGCAGAGTTAATAGATAAGGCATATAAAAATTTATATTTATATATATTTTCAGACTTGCACACCCCATTAGCAGATTAAAACCGGAACATATGGAACAATAAAATTGTAAAAATATTTATTTTATACCCCTGAAGGACAAATGGGTGACTTTTAAGATGAACAGAGCTGAAACACACATATTCTCTGTCCAAAAAACTGGATATGTCACGTTAACTTTACTGACCTTCAGTTAAGGGATTAAATCAAGCGGAACATGAGGAAACGTACTGAGAACGTGAAAATTCTTTTGAGGTTACGTTCACCTCATATCTACTGCATTGTTTTATAAATCAGCTTACAGCCTTGTTTCAGATTTTAGTGTTTATATTTGAATAAATAGATAACATAAGACTAAACTTAATTACTCAGAAACATCTAATGACTCTTCAGTTGATCAGATGAACGCGTTTTCTTGTCATGAGGATCCTGAGTATCTGAAAGAACCTGATCAGTCCTGATCTTCAGGAACTAAATCATGTTCTACTTTCATAAATTAAAATTCATATAACACTGAGGTGTGAGTTGGTTTACACACCCGGGCAATTAATGAGCCCTGAATACCAAAATGAAATGTCATGATATCAGAAATAAATGAACAGTCAATAGATCAATACAAATTCACTCCCAATAACTCCTGCTGCTCTGTCCTCAATAACTCCTGCTGCTCTGTTATTCAACCTCAGCTGCTGCACAAAGAATTATACATGAATCAATATGAGGACATAAGTATGAGGACACTTCTCTTTTAGTCAGTTTTATGTTCGCATTCCCTCAGCGTTAGTGTTTTATGTAATTCTGTTACCCCAATTAAAAATCCCAATAAAATCACACACCTAAAAATCAATTTTGGGAAACAGGAGAACAAATATCTTCAGCGTAAACTGCAACGATGTTACCTGAAGACTGACACACACACAAAAAAAAGGATACAGGCTCAGGTAACATTCATGTGATGTGAACTGGTGTGTGTGTGTGTGTGTGTGTGTGTGTGTGTGTGTGTGTGTGTGTTAAAAAAGTTTCTCAACCTGCTCTCTGTTACTCAACAAGTTCAATCTTTTGTCTTTTTACCTGATTCTGATTCACCAGCCGACTGGCTGCTGGTGCAAACACACACACACACCTCACAGCTGTTAATTAGTAAATGATAATTAGTGAAAAAAATTGTAATGATCTACTGACCCATTTTTTTAAAAGTTATTTATTTTCTTTGATCTTCTCTTGATCTGTTGAACAGTTTGCACTCATGTCTAAACATAAAGGACGATTAGTATTTCTGCCACGCCCCACGGTGACATGTTCCACTAAATAAGCCATTTAATTGCTATAATTTACAAAATTATTTTAATGTCTGAAGGGATGGGTCACATTTTGAAACATTTTTTTTAGGGAAAGTTTCCTCTTCGCACAGTGAAGGCAACCCTGAGCAACCCGGAGAACGATTGTCTGGATCAGATACTAAACCAATTAGATATCTATCTTTAGTTGAATTTAACTTTACTGTCCTGCACCTGCAATGAAACACAGTGTGTGATGTTTATGTTCTGATTGGTTCGGGTTCTGGCTGATGTTATATAGTGGTGTGGTCTACACGGTGTGGTGTGTCTGAAGGAATAGGTTTTGCCCCTTTCGTTTTGACTTTGGTCAGATATTACAAGAGAAAACGAGCATAAAACACACACACATACAAACGATTTCCACAATCATATACAGTACAAACACCGATACACGCCTATGCACATCAATACACACCCATACACACCTCAGAACGAATTAACACAAACCCTTACACACACTCATTATCAGCACTGGTTAAAAAATGATTCCCAGTATAATGCACTATTTATGCATATATTTAATAATAATAATTAATAATAACAGTGATAGGTTGGCCTGTTCTGGGTGTATCTGCCCATCTGAAACTGAGGATTAAGTGGAAGAATAAATTAATTGATAATAACAGATCTTTCTGACCTGCCTCATTAAATTCTGTTTACTTTCATAAATGCTGCACTTTAAGTTGTACCACAGGGATTTAAAAAAATTGACACTTGTTTAAATACACAATCAGATAAAGACAAATATATAAATTAAAAAGGTTTCTTCACCATTGCGCTTCAGCTCTTCTAGTTTCATACAGGACCATTAATATGCAGAGATGTTTACCATCAGCTCACCTCACAGTAAAGCTTCAAAACATGGTTTGAACTTTTTTTTTTGTACTTACAAAATTATGTATGAATGTAGAAATAAGGAAAATTAAATTTCTACTTAACATTTAATGTTTAAACCTGTGATATGGGTTAGGAGCGATTAGCACAGTGCATCAATTCTACTGAAGTGACTTGTCTCATATGAGTTCCACTGTTTCCAAGGTCACCAGTGTTAGTCTCAACAGCAGTGGAACACAATGTGCATAAGTTATTTATATTTAATATTTAATATCAGTTCTGCTCAATGTCATGGCAGATAGACTGTAGACAGACGTCTAGAAGAGCATCAGAGTGAACGAGGATGATGTTCTAGCTCTGATAAAGAAGAGCTACGTGTGAAGGACCTGAACACTTATCACACCTGTATTTCAATACTATGCCACAGTTAACCAATCTCATAGAGTCACCTTAGTGCTGTTAACAGTCTGCATGTTTATAGGTTTTCCTCTAGATTTTGGAGGATCTCCGTGGGTATTATTGGCTATTTATATTTACATCTGTATCACATGGAATTACTGGCTATTTAACTGGCATGCCATCATGACTGATGTTAAACTTCAGGGTGTGGTTGGCAATCAAGATTAAAAATTTTAAGTTAGACTAAATTAAATAAATCTATAGCGATGACGTGTGGCTGATGAGGGAGGATGCAGATCAAGGGCAGTCGAGGAACTCAACTGGGTGGGGCTCTTACTCAGCAACAGCTTACACTATAATGACATCGTGTGGGTGGAGAACTTGGACAGGGTGAAGGTTATTAAACACCAGAACTGTTCTCGGATCAAATATTCTGGTCTGAATGTGTTCCAGGATGAACGTCCTCGGTGGGATTCCTGCAGTTCTTCTGCTCCTCCACATCGCTGCGGCTCAAAAACTCGCCAATGACACGTAAGACCCTCCTGATGCGTCGTTCCCTTTAGTGTAAACATGCATCAGTTATTTAATAATCTTATTAATCTAATATCTAATAAATCTAAATTATAATTATTAAACAGAAGTGGAGAAGTAAATGTTGAATGAAATGAAAATAATTTACATTGGACTGTACTAATTAAGTAAACGTGTAGACGTGACTGTGCTTCATTAATTAACGAGGATGCTGATTGATTTCAATTAAAAAAATAATGTTTTGTTTCAGGATTTATCTGGTGACTTTGAACTCTCAGCCTGTAGGGGGCTCTACTGAGACACTATGTGTTCACGTCAATCCCCTGCGACCAATTTTCTCTCTGTCTGTCAATCTGGAGTTTGGTTCCACCAAACAGAACCTCCTGAATGAGAAGTTCATAAATATGGATTATTACCAGTGCAAACAGTTTCAGGTCTGAAGTGCAACACATCTCACCTAAATCTGTATCATATGCCCAAATTATCAGAGACTTTTATCTTACATTATAAAAGCACTCATTTGAAATTGTAAAAATTACAAAGCAAGGCTTTTACAAACTATATAATTAGATGTTTTATTTCTTTATTTACAAATACTTTCTTTTTTTTTTTACTTAAAAAGCTTTCTGCACTGACTGGAAAAGCTTGTTGATTAAAACCCTGTATTAATGTGGATATAAATGTTTATTTAATTATGAAATTAAATCATCTGCATCGTTCAGGACTTCATTTCATCTGCTGTTCTAGCCGGTTCTGTAGAGAACAGCAAATGTATGAAAGTCTAGTTCAGTACCAGTTAAGACATGAGTTGACGAGGTGTCATAGACATAGGGAGAACATGCAAAATCCAAACTCTCTAATTTATATAATATGTATTGCAAGTAATGTAAAAGTTCCTGTTTGGTTTCCTGAAGGTTCCTGAAGTGAGCGTGGAAACCGAGGCTTCAGTTGTTGTTCTGATCGGTGGACCAAAAAAACGAATTTTAACAAGACATCAAAGATCCTCATCAAACCTGGCAGTCAGTTGGTCATCCTGCAGACTGATAAACCCATCTACAAACCTGGACAAACAGGTATGCAAACCCCAATGATCCCCCCCCCCCCCCTATATCACTGCATACCTCCTCCGTAACTCTAAACCGAATGTTTCATCAGATTTCTGAAATGTTAAAGTTTTAAACTTTCCAAAATAAACAAAGGACTGAGATTTCACACCCAATGAACCAGTTTAAAAGAAGAAGCTTCAGCTCACATTTAAGCTTCAAAAATATTATTCTGTTTTTTAGTGTTTATCTTTTGAAATTACCATTTAAACCAAAGTGTCTGTACATCATGTAGACATCTTATTATAAGTTGAAGATTTTAAGGTACAGGTTAGCATAAAAGAATCAGTGTGTAAATGCATAAATAAAAAAATATTTTTTTTAATTTATGGTGAGTTTAAGTAATTAATTATTAATTTTCTTTACAGAATCATGTCTGATTTTTTAAAATTTATTTAAATTTATTTAAAATTCCCCTCTTTATTTAATCACGGTGGTGCTGGAGCCTATCCCAACACTTTTATTGCAGGTTACCTGCTCACTGCTGTTAACCGGTGGATGGTAACGCATGTCTCTCTAACCCCATCTAGTGGCTGATTGTTATTTTTCTTCATTTTTTATTTTTATCCTTTAATTAATCTTTACATGATCCGTTTGTAGAAACGTGCAGTTCATAAACAGAATAACAATGTTTTAACACTTCATAAACTAAAATGCGTCATATTCTACATCAAATCACGACACAGAATTGATGGCTCGAGTGGATTTTAAATGTATTATTACTGCCATCTAGTGGTAAAATATATAATGAAATTATTATTATTATTATTATTTTGTTTGTTTTTAATGTTTGTAATGTTATCTCCGTTCGGACAGAAAAAAAGTACAATCTAAAAAACAAACCAAACAAAAGTATGAGTTTGTTTCATTATTACAAAGGCAGGGAATCTGCTTCTTTGGCCAGTTTAAATTTTAATGGACCTCTCACTGAAGTTGTGATTAAAACGTTCAGCTTTTTTATTTGATGTGTTTTAATAAAGTTAATGTTTTTATTTCTTCACAGTCAAATTCCGCATAGCGTCTCTATTTCCAAGTTTCCTCACCTTCGATCAAGTGGTGGGTCATTATTTTAGTATTTTATACGCAGTTTAAATTAAACAACCTCAAAATAAGTAATTTATTATAAGTAAATAAATTACTTAATTGGGTATAAAGTCTGTCTAATGGGTCCAGGGTTTGGTTTTTAACATAAATGTAAATGATGGTGTGTATTACAAGAATCAGTGTACGTTTTTCTATAAGCTATAAGAATTACACAATAATATATCAATAATTTATATTTCTGTTCCAGTTCCCTACAATAGAACTACAGGTAAAGAAATACATTATTATTAATAGTAAGCCTTTACATTTTCATCATTTTTTGTGATGCCTTTTATGTACATTGTTAATACCTTTATTTTAGGATTCGAATGGGAACCGTATTGGTCAGTGGTTGAACACCTCCACCTCAAGAGGTCTTATAGATCTGCTTTATCCCACAAACTCAGAGTCTCCACTTGGATTTTATGTCATTAATGCATGGAATCAAAAAAATGACCTCTTCACACAAACCTTTGAGCTGAAGGACTACGGTTAGAACCATTAATTAAACTTTTCACTTCTCTCTCTCTTTCTCTCTCTCTCAGCTATTAACATGTTTTTTCTGTATGTTAGTTCTACCAAAGTTTGAAGTGATTGTGAAGCTTCCTGATGTCGTTACCATCGTGGACACGTCCGCAACCTTGAACATATGTGCAAAGTAAGAATGAAGAGTAAAATAATGTACTTTATACACAATGTTCACCATACACAGTGTAAAGTCCTTCATTCCAGAAGGTTTCAGCTTTTTTCTGCTTGTTTACTGGGAAATATGAAGCTGTAATAGTATATATTATGGTTTATTCATATTGTACTTTTGTATTCATAGATATACGTACGGTAAACCTGTGAACGGCTCTGCAAAGACTTCAGTGTGCCGTAGGAAATACCAGTGGCGCGATGACATACCGGACACAGACATCTGCATTAATTTCACTCAAACGGTTAGTTATTCACTAAACACTTTATTTTGTTCAATTTAACAGAAATTTGTCAGCCTTCACATTTTAGTATCTGTGTGTACACTATATTACTCAGAGTTTGCGGTCAACTGACACCGCATGACATTTTAAAACAATTAATATTTATGTTTTGATTTATCACTTTCATAAAAAACAACCACATATTACTCCAAATATTTTTAGTGGGGTTAAGATAACTGAAGCTTCTCCTCCGTAAATTCTGTAAACTTTTAAGCTTTTGGAACATGATTTGTACAAACACGCAGGTTTACAGGATCAGGAAAAGGTTTTTGTATAAACTTTTCACTAAGATAAATAAAGATATGCTTGGTATTGTTTATTAAGACGAATACTTCATTGCATAATTTGTTTTAATGTTTAAAATGTTTAAACTGTTCTTCATTAACCTTTAATCAAAATTCCTCATCACTGATTAATGATATTTTAAATAGACAAAAAATAAGAAATTTATTTAATTACATTTTAATTAGGCAAATTATTTTTGAAGGCGTATTGTTTTTACTGTGTTAGATAAATGAAATGTTTTTTATGATGATGTGTTATTAATAAACCACTGCATTAGTTGACTAATTAAATGTTTCAGTAAATAGCTTCAGTTAATAATGGTTTTATTGGCATCTCTTTTTTTTTCAGACTGATGGGTCAGGCTGCGTCTCTTATGTGTTGGATCTGACAAAATTCTCTTTAACTAAGACAATCTATGAGGATCTGATTCAGGTCAACTGTGATGTAGAAGAATTTGCTACAGGCAAGAACCTTCTCACAATTATAAATGAACAGGGGTAGACTGAGCGAGAGGAGGAAGCGAGGGTTATAATAAAGTACATGTAGAGGAATTAAAAAAAGTTAAACTGGAGCTTTGGAATTCATAATTTAAGTATTTAACTAATAAAGTTACAAAATTTGCTAAGTACAATAATTAAATGTCTCAAACCCTCAGAGCAGCTGACCGTGTCAAACAAACTCGTGAGGACCAGGTCTCAGTGAGGGACATCCTCCGAGTGTCCAGCATTTTTATATTTATTTACTATCATTTTACTTCCACCTTCTGGCATCTTTAAAAAGTCCTTCAATTATTCAATTATATTCAATTATATTTTTACAAATACATTTATTCCGAACCATTAATTCAGTTTAAAAAAAGCATGAATACTATTTTTGAAAGCTAAAATCTTCTCTTTTTTAAAAAAAAAATCATCATGTATATAAGATTATGATTATAATTCAGGTTTACAGAGTTTGTTTATAATTTCAGTCAATCGGCACATTACATTTGGTCAATTAGCAGATGCTTAAAGTGACTAACGAAGCACTTTATTTACTACCAACACTGCACGGTGTAAATAATACACCAAATAAAATACAAATCATTCCTAAAATGATCAAATCCACATGTCTGATTGTTGTTAAATAATAATATAAAAGAGAAAACCAGACCAATTAAAAGATATTAAACTGCGAGTATGTTTTGAAAACCTCTCAGTTAAAACTGGTAGTTTATTACTTTTGTGTAGTTTGAGCCATAAATGCTAAAAACCACGCAGAAGTAATGAATTTTAACTAACTAATTGATTTCTATTGTGTATGTGTGTGTGTGTGTGTGTGTGTGTGTGTGTGTAGGTATACTCCTCAGTGGTTCCAGCTCCGTGTTTATATCATCTGAGCTCATCATGCTGTCATTTGAGAATTCACCTTCAGTTTATAAAGTCGGCATGAACTTTGATGGAGCGGTAATCACAGAACTGATTTATATATTTAATAATTGACTAAATAGTTTTATTACATTTGATCACATCAGAATTTAAGCTCCAATGAATTATCTTCTATCTATATGTTTAGTTCATAACTTTTAGAATTCATTAGGGTGGTTGATGTTAAATGTTGTAAAATGCTGGGTTTGATGAAGTATCAGTCAGAATCCCAATAACAGACCAAACTTTCAATAACCTGGAATTAACCTGTGAACGCAGACGTGTCTGATAAATGTGTCTGATCCACTTGACATCACATCTCCATCACCCCGTTTCTAAAACCTGCAGGCTTCTTAAAATGGTTCTGAAATTTTGCTGTTTTCTGTTTTGCAGGTTAAAGCAGTTCAAAATCAAAACTCCTCTCCGCTCATAAACACACTGTTGTATCTGAAAATCACCTACGGGGAAAATGCACCTTTAGAAATGACACTCACTACAGATAATAATGGAATTGCAAAGTTCTCTCTGGACACTCTGCTGTGGGGTAACTCGTCTGTCACACTGCAGGTACGTCCGGTCCAAATTCAGCTCTGATTAGACAGACGGTTCAAAGTTTGATTTGATTAATATCTCAGCTGTTTGTTTATTCTGATGTTGTAACAAACTGATGTTTTTGTGAGGCTGTCTGTGATGTATTTAATTGAACAGTGTTTTTTTTTTTGTATAAAATCAGGCCCGTTATTACAAGTTGGAGGTGCAGCCTTCATACGATTTCAACGTGCGCACACCCAGCATTCCCCAAGCTTACCGCTGGCTTCAGCCGTTCATCTCCAACAGCAACAGTTTCCTAACACTGGTTTCTTCCGTCGATTCGTTCAGCTGTGAGAACGATGCCACAGTGACCGGAAGGTTCCTCATCCAAGCTTCCACACTAAGACCCAGTCAGCAGACGCTACCCGTCTTCTACATGGTACCATTCATGTATTTGTATTATTTTTTGTACTGATGGTTGGTTGTGGTGTTTTTTTTTTTTGTCTGATGATCTGATGTGTCTTCATTGCACAAAGAGATGCACAGATTAAAGAATATGTGAAAATATCAAAGTGTCGTTTCCTTTTACATGTGAAGGGTAAATTAGAGGTAATAAATGGTAAAAGCCATTAGGGGTGTAATGTAGCAGTGCACCTATACCTGTCAGTACCAAACCTCTGTGAATCACTTTAAAAAGGGGGATTTGGTGTATAGCTGTGCCAAATGAATATTATTATATATTGTGTGTGTGTGTGTGTGCAGGTGATGTCCAAAGGCAGGGTGGTTCAGCAGGGACGTCTCACCATTTATGTCAATGCCAGAAGAGGTAACTGGTACAATAGAGTTTTACAGTCATTATTTTATAAACACAACAGTTTAAATGTGTATAATATGATCAGTGTGTTCAGTCTCATTCTGAGGTTCTAGACTGTTATTTTTTTCAAACAGAAAATCGTGGAACTCTGACGCTGACGCTAAACAGTGTGAAGACACTGACCCCCTACGCTCAGGTGCTGCTTTACACTATCCTGCCCACCGGGGAGGCCTTTAGCCGACAGCATGGACTTCCCCATCGAGCTCTGTTTACCCAACAAGGTCAGAGAATCATTATATTATTAATTAATTTCATGAATTTCCAAGCTGTCTGTCCTTAATGGGTTCTGGAGTCTGTCCCAGCACTCATGGGAAGGATTTTAATTTCTTTTTTTTCCCTGGATTTGGTCAGGTGGCTTTGAACTTCTCATCAGCGCAAGAACTTCCCGCAGGAAAGACGAAACTGACTTTGAAGGCTCAGCCAGGCTCGCTGTGTTCAGTGAGAGCCATCGATCAGAGTCTGCTGCTGCTGCAACCAGAGAACGAGCTGAATGCTGAGGCGGTACTTTGATTGATTAAATACAGTACAGAGAAATGGCTTCCCGTCATTTATTACACATAATTGATCAGTCACAGGTCATCTCTGGTGCTCAATCTGTTTTATTATTCCAGGTTTTCAATTTACTGCCTGTGCAGACGTTGTCAGGATATCCATACAACATCGACGATGAGAATACATACTGTGTGGACATCCCCCCCAGCGATCCGCGCCCAGGGCCTTTTTTAATGCCCAGAGCTCGCAGAAACAAGTTCTTTTTTCCTTATGGTGGCCAAAGTGACGTCTACAGTGTTTTTAAAGTAAGAATCATTAGATTCTTAAGTCTGAGCATCATTAATGAACATAATGTTCTATTACCAAATCAATTCTGAAAAAAAAAGCTATTCTGCTTTAAAGGTTATACTTTACAAATTGTAACTTAAATAATGTTATTTTTAACTTTTATTTAACCAGAATGTAAACACACAGATATATTTATTAAAATAATTACAAGTTTAATTGTCTTGAGTTCAGTAAATTAATTTAATATTAAATTAAACATTTGAAGATGTTATTAATTTTTACCTTGGATTATTTTAGTTTTCAGTTTCGGTTCACTTCAATAATTTCCAACAACACTTGTAATTGCCATGAAAATAAAACAATTAAAAATAAAATACTGTAAAAACAGTTGCCGTAAACAGCAGGTGATTTGATAATTAAAGATGTTGTCGATTTTGGCCTCTAATTACTTTTTATATATCTTGTTTTTTTAGACTATGTCCATGAAGATCCTCACCAACGCTGATATAAAGAAACCCATGAATTGCTATTATGGTCCTTTTTTTAATTTTCGTCGTGAGCCAGGTTCATAAAGGATCTAATTTGTTTATTTTTTTATTTTATTATTGACTTTCGTGTAATTAATCGCACTGTATTATTCAATTAAAGCGGCATTTTCTCTCCTCAGGTATTTTAATGGACATGGCTGTTCCTGCTTTTGCTGAAGGTGTTCCTAAAGAAGCTGATGTAGGTCTTAGTTCCGATTCTGCACCTGTGACGACGGTGCGCAAATTGTTCCCAGATACCTGGATTTGGGATCTGGTTCCAGTCGGGTTGGTATTTCAGTTTGGATTTAATAAGGTCTTCTGATGTGCTGAGACTGATGTATTGAATTCTTTGCAGAGATTCTGGAATTATGGCCGTTGATGAAACGGTGCCGGACACCATCACTACATGGGTAGCTGGTGCGTTTTGTACCTCTGCGATTGGGTTTGGGGTGGCCCCCAAAGTCCAACTTACAGCTTTCCAGCCCTTCTTTGTGAGCTTGACCTTACCAAGCTCGGTCATCAGAACCGAAACGTTTACCCTCAAAGCCACTGTCTTCAACTACCTCCAGGGCTGCATGGCGGTGAGTAGACTCATCCCGTTTAATCGTGTTTATCCAGTCAGACATCTATTAATGTTTATCCAGTCAGACATGTTTCATATTTAGAACAAAAAAGGTCACAGGAAAACATCGGTACCAAGGCAGGGAAAGAGCAGGAATGCTGCCATGTGACCTGAATTAGGACCTGTTCAGTTGCTTTAAATCTAATCAACATCCAGTGCGGTCGACAGCATGTCCATGTCTTCAATTTTATTAACGCTCCAGAATAAATGTATTTATAATTATAAAATATAATTGATTTTTTTTTTAACTTATTACAGCTTTACTTATTACATCCGTCAGTAAAATAAAAAAATTCAACAATAGGAACAATCTGAAAATTCCCATCGTTGCTGCAAAATGCTGTAAATGTAATCAGAGACATCGTTAAATTAAAAAATTTAACAATTTTACTCATCAAAAAATTCAGTTTTAGTGCATTAATAAAGTTTGTTGTTAAAAGATGTGTGTGTGTGTGTGTGTGTGTGTGTGTGTGTGTGTGTGTGTGTGTGTGTGTGTGTGTGTGTGTGTGTGTGTGTGTGTGTGTGTGTGTGTGTCTGTAATAGATCAATGTGGTCTTGGCTCCTTCTCTGCTGTTTACCTCTCAGCCCTGTAGAGGCTGCAGGTACTCCACCTGTCTGTGTGCTGATCAGAGCTACACCTTCTCCTGGATCGTCACGGGAAAAGTTGTTGGTTAGAACGGATTTCATTTGTATTTGATTTTTCTCTGACACACAGGCAACATTCAAGTATTTTTTATTTGTCATTCCACAATATAAAGTACAGTACAGTATATGTGGAACGAGACCGAGACCGTCATGGCTCATCATTCATTCATCTGGTTTTAAAAACACGCTTTTTTTTAATCACTCTGTTTGATTTATTGATTGCAGACTGATTGCTTTGTGATTCTAGGCGAGGCGTCCGTTAACGTGACGGCGGAGGCAGTGCAGTCGTGGACTATGTGCGGTCGTAACGCCGTCACAGTTCCTCAGAAAGGACGCGTTGATACGGTCATTAACACACTGCTGGTGCAGGTGAATCCAGATTATTTTATTTATTTATTATTTATTGATTTTGATGGCTGTTAATTTAGTTAACCCAATCTGAAGGTTGTGGGTTCAAGTCCCAGGTTCACTGAAGTTACCATTGTGGGTCATTGAGCAGGACCCTTAATCCTTATTGCTCCAGAGGTGCTGTACCAACCCTGTGCTCTGATTGTGTTCTTACCCTAACCAGTTTAGGATATTTGTATACAAGCGTCTGCTATCTGACGAAATGTACTTATGGTTTTGTCATATTTTTATAATAATTGGGGTGTAATTGATACCTAATGCTTTCAGGCTGAAGGAACCAAACAGAGTATAAGCTACAACGAGCTCATCTGTTCATCAGGTCAGAACTTCACTCACATTGTTTATTCCTTTAACTCTTTTTAGTTTAAATCACCATCAGAAATAAACGATTTATTTAACATGTTGCTCTGAGCGGTGGTCAAGGTGTTGTTGTAAAAGAATAATACAAGATCTCAAACATCCTGAGGAGTTTATTTTTTGGAGCTAATAACCAGACTGCTGCTGCTTTTTTAGTTTTTTTTTTTTTTTGGTCTTGTTCTGTTAGGTAGCCCAGTCGAGGTGTCTGTTTCGCTGAGCCTTCCCGAGCTGTACGTGGTGGGTTCTGTCACGGCCTCGGTCTCCGTGCTGGGTGAGACTTCATCTTTAATATCCATGTGTCACAGCTTCCAGCCTAAAAAAGTAAAAAAAAGTTAATTTTTTTTTTTTTTCTCAGGTGATATAATGGGACGAGCCCTAAACAATCTAGCGAGTCTCCTGGAGATGCCGTATGGCTGCGGAGAGCAGAACATGCTGCGGTTCGCCCCCAACATCTACATCCTGCAGTACCTGGAGACCAGCGGTCAGCTCACCAATGCAATTAGGAGCAAAGCGGAGACCTTCCTCATTAGTGGTGAGTGCTGGTTAATTCAGAATCATACTGTCTGTTTAATATTAAATTAACAGGGAACCAGAACCACAGAAGCTGTAAAAATAAAACAATGAAAACTAAATCCATTAAAAACACAAAAGGTCAAATGAAAACCAAAAAAAGCTTAACAGATCCTAAATCACAATGAAAGGATAAAGAGATGTGTAAGTAACACGGAGTAAACAACGAGATTTGAATGTATGTTGATTATTGACCTAATCAATGCAACTTTTTAAATCTGTAAAATAACAAATTCATTTATTTATTATCTTACTAGGGTCACGTGTGTGTGTGTGGGGGGGTCTTCATGCCCATCCAGGGGAGAGCGTTTCAGGCGTTGAGCATATACAATCAGGACAGGGTGCCAATCTATAGCTGGGCACACTTACTCACACAGACAATTCAATTCAATTGACCTTGAATACATGTTTTTGCACATTGGGGGAGGAAACCAGAGAACCCGGAAGAAATGGACACGGGAGAACAAGCAAACTTCACCCAAACCTAGATCCGCAGTGCTGAGAGGAGAACATGCTAAACACTAAGCTATTGTTTATTAGTGTTTATTTCTACACTTAACTGGTTTTGTTTGGTGTTTTGTCTGATTCTCTGTGCAGGATATCAAAGAGAACTGACCTTCAAACACAACGATGGATCCTACAGCGCGTTTGGAATGAATGATGAATCCGGCAACACATGGTGAGACAGAGGGATCAAATTGTTCTTGGTTATTAAATTATTTATTTAAAAAAAATGCAATATAATATATTTAGGAAACATATATAAATATTTCAGTATCTGGAGTAAATCGTACCAATTTTGGTAACCGCTGATCCCTCCGGTTGGCTTGGAGTACTTTGAATTCATTCAGCAGCTTTAACGTTGTGTAACATTAGTTTCCTCACACAGTAGTAATAACGTCATTTTAATTTTAATTAAATACTAATTCTGGATGTTCACATACTTTGTGACTCACAGATATGTAAATGTGAAATGTTTAAGCCGTTGTACAGTGACAGTGACTTAATGGAGTGTAGATGAACCATGCTGATGGGTACTGCTTTCTGCTCAGTTCTCACTCTCAAACCCCTCAGAACTCTGTTTACTTGTTATTCTCAGGCTGACGGCGTTTGTGATGAAAGCATTCGCCGGTGCTAAACGCTACATCTTCGTAGATGATATTTACATAAGTCAGGCCAAAACCTGGCTCGGCCAGAGGCAGCAGGAGAACGGGTGTTTCGCTTCAGTCGGACAGCTCTTCCACACTGACATGAAGGTTAGGACTCGACCGTGTGACTGATTCACCACTTCAGCAAAGATGCGAGCACTTCTGCCCGTGTTTAAATCGTGATCAGAGTGCACTCTGAACTCAGATTCTCTAAATCAGTCAGGTACAAACTTCATTTGACTGGTTTCAGCCACGGTTCTGAATAAATACACAAACAAAAAAAAATAAGACAGATTAGACTGTACCTCAAGTATCTAAGTATTTAATTTGTCATTCCAACAATATAAAGGACTGTACAGCATATGTGGAATGAGACAAGGTGCTACACATACCAGCCACTACACAACCAACATAAAGTGCACATTTTCAAAGCGTTTGAAAAACACAAGGATCACAAAAAATACAGGACAATACACAGTACAATAATCATCCAAGTAATGGGAGGAAACCTCAATCCCATACGTCAAACAAAGTCTGCATCAAAGAAAATGCAACAAAAATTAATGCCGTAAATGTCATGCTTTCAGTTTGGAAAGAGACCTTGTGGTGGTTTTTAACATGTTTGTGCCTCAGAGCATCATGTTTGGTCAAAAATGTTATGATGGGTTTGAGGTGGACACTTACATCCAGGTGTGACCTCAGAAATGTCTGTAAATGGCTCCTGTAGTATATTTTAATAAACACAATAGAGACAGCTCTCTGGCTCAGAGGAACTCCTGTGTATATTTTGACGTGGCTCATGGAGTTAATGCACATAGGTATAAAAAGATTACAAAATAAAATACAAACTTTTTAATCTTGAGTTAGTGTCTCGGGTCACCTGATGTAATCCCATTAGGTTGGAGATAGAATCTGATAGCCAGATGACTTCCAGCTGTATACTGAACTCTGGTAAATTATAAAAGAATTAATCTCTCTCTCTTTCTTTAACTCAGGGAGGAGTGGATGATGAGGTGACTCTCACGGCGTACATCACAGCAGCAATCCTGGAGCTGCAAGTCAACCTCACTGTGAGTAAACTTTATGTATAAAATCTCCGGGTTTCATGGGACTGTTCATGACACCTTAGCAGAGGAGTTGTTATTACATGTAATGTTTTTTTTTAATGCATTAATGTGGGTATTGCTTCGGTCTGACAGGATCCTGTCGTCGCTAAAGGCCTGAACTGTATAAGAAGTGCAACTTCTCAGCTGACCTCCACCTACGCCCTGGCGCTTCTGTCCTACACCTTCAGCCTTGCTGGAGATCAAAGCAGTAGAAACTCATTAATAACTAAGCTAAACTCAATGGCCATCGTCTCAGGTTTGCTACTACCACCTCTGTGTGAATATATGTTTATTTAAATCTTATAGTTCTCTCTGGGTTTTTGAGTGGTATGGTAAATGTATGGCTGTATCTTCATGATAAAGCAATACAGTACGAGAGGGCGTGGCATTATTCAGAATAAATCCCATAAAGAGGTGTTATTGGTCCCTTTTCTGTCTTTTCTGTGATTTATTCACAATAATACACAACCTCGAGTGTCTTATTGCTTTAAGAAAAATGCTTACAAACACACTATAATAAAAAAAACAAGCTTTGATTCAGAAATGCATTTATTTAAAGCAAAATCGTTAATAATAAGGTCTTCCGCGACATAATCTAGTCCAGTTTTTAAAGTGAACGCTGATCGCTGAGTAACAGATTTCTGGTTTCTCTAACAATCAAACCAAACTACAAAATGCAGTTCATTAAAAATGAAATGTGTTGTATATCACGCATCGATACGAATGTAAAGCCAATCAGATTTAAAGAGCGAAACGACTCATTTTATAATATGACAAAAAGTTTGTGGTGTTAATTTTATTTGTTGAGACGGGTTGCTGTATCTTAAATGATCTCTCTCTCAGATGGCATGCGACACTGGAGCAGAGAGACCTCTGGGACCGTGGACTCTTTGGAGGTGGAGATGACCTCCTATGTGCTTCTGACTCTACTCACTGGACCCGCCGTCCCTGGATATGGTATAAGCTACATGTCCAGCATTATTCGCTGGCTGGCAAAGCAGCAGAACGCTTTTGGAGGTTTTGCTTCTACACAGGTAAAAATAAATATATATATATTTATATATAAACTTATTTTAAATATTTTAAAGAACGTCTTCACATGGAACTGCTTTTTTAAAAGTGAGTTTTAAGAACGTTTGGTTCGCACTTTCATCAGGACACCGTAGTGGCTCTGGAGGCTCTGGCTGAGTACAGTGCTGCCACCTACCGTCCGAGTGGTAGCGTGACAGTGACCGTGACGTCACCACTGGGGAAGACGAAGGACTTCATGGTGACTCAGAACAACAGACTGCTGTATCAGCAGAGTGAGCTGCAGGAAGTGACAGGAAATTACAAAGTAAAAGCCACGGGAGTCGGTTGTGTTTACGTTCAGGTCAGTGGCTCTGCGCGTTTCATTTGTCATTCAAACAAAATAAAGTCTACAGTCAAACAACTGGAGTTGCCACCTGTCCCGAAAAATACAGAATCGTCCCGTAAAATACAGAATCGTCCCGTATATGGCAAAAAAAAAAAAAAGTTGCGTCCCGTATCGAACCAATATGGGACGAGATTTGTTCCGTATTTTCAATAAACATGTCTGTCACACACATCAACACTGAATCAACACTAAATGTAACATTAATAATCAAAAACACTCCTCTTGTTTTGCTGAGTCGCCTCTTCTAAACGCAGGTGTAACACCGAATTCTGTGACCATCAAATTCTGTGACGTTAGAGGGCGCTGTTGCAAAATCAGACCCCTCAGATACACGCAAAAATTAATTACGCTCTCAACAAACTGACTTTTTCTGACGCACCGTCAGTGCAAGTGCAGCTTATTTTAATAGTATATTAAATATTTAAGATTATTTGTATTTGATTATTTATTTAACATTATATATGGACAGAACTAATCACACTATTGGATTTACATTTAGGCTTAGTAAAGAGTTACATTTATTTAAAACATGTGTGTATATATATACACACACACACATATATATATACATAGTTAAAGCTTGTGCAAAACAAGAATTACAGTAATTAAAAGAAAATGGACAGGAAAATAAACATTAAACAAATGGTAGCGAGTAAATGGGAGCGAACGGAGCGAATGGCCCCCTAGTGGTGTGAACCGTAAGGTGCAAACTGTGTCCACGGTTATAAATCTGAAAAGGTTTCTGCACCTTTTTAAACTGAATAACTTTCAAATACACTTAAGGTCCTTAGGTTCTTGAGTTTACAGTATTTACTTTGTTAGAATTTTAGTTCTTATTTTAGATTTATTTGTGTGTGTATGTGTGTGTGTGTGTGTGTGTGTGTGTGTGTGTGTGTGTGTGTTTGTGTGTGGTAGAAGTGTTCTATAAGTAACTTTTATGTTTTTTATGTTCAGTTCACACTTAATTACAACATCCCTCCTCCTGAGGACGACTCTTCATTCAGCATTGCAGCCAGCACAAAAGGAAACTGCAGCATTGTGAATCCAACTGTGCAGGTCACTGTAACCGTGAGGTAAAGTTTTAATATGAGCTTCAAACACTCAGTATAACTATAATAAACACCATTTTACTGTCCTAAAAGCATAAATGAATAAAAGGCTGATGTCTCTGCTGTCTTATTTTATTTTTATTCTTTAATTCTGTTTCTGTGTTTTAAGTGTAATAACTTATTTACTTTGGGGTAAGTAAAAAAGGTCAATTTGGGGTAGTTAATATCCTCTTAGTGTCTGTTTGTGATACTTCTGAAAGCTTTATTTTCATTCCACAGTCTGAATCCATGTTTGTGTCATCACTGCAACATCTGTTACCAATGCTGACTTAATCACAATAATACATCAAAATGAGAGTTATAGAACTTATATGTTATGTTTAAGTCTAAATTCACCCCTAAACATTTTTCTCTTTTCTTTATGAATGATTGCAGATTTAATGGAAACCGAAAAAGAACCAACATGATGGTCATCGACCTCAAGCTTCTCTCGGGTTTCAGCTTTGTCAGTGATTCTGTGCTGAAAGTGACTCAGGTGATGTTGAAACGGAGACAGCAGACATCAGTGGGTGTGGCCTGGACTTTATATATTGATGTTTCTTGTTGTTTTCTTTCAGTCGAGTGATGGAAATGTGAAACGTGTGGATCAGGATGACGGACATGTCATCATCTATCTGGATAATGTAAGATCAGATTTATTAATCTCACTTCTGTAAGACTATGTTAACACACACACATAACCATAAACCACACAAATAATTGCCCTCCTTGTTCCGCTGCTTATTATTAATTGATGCTACACCACCCTCCACATCCTCCTGTAATAATTATCATACTGACCTGCAGTGTTCTGTCTTTTAAAGACTTCCCACCTCCCTGAGATAAAAACACACATCATTACAGAATAATCTGAATCTCTGTTACAGCTGCACTGACTGAATCTGAACATCACTGTGTATGAAACAGGTATTTATTTCGTGTGATATTGTAAATTACAGGTGATTCAGGGAGCTGAGCGGACCTACACCCTGATGATCGAGCAGAGCGTCGCTGTGCAGAATCTCCAACCCGCTGTGGTGAAGGTGTACGACTACTACGAGACCAGTAAGCTCCCATCTCTTTATTAAACCATTACAAGGATTTTCCTCTAGAAAAATATCTAGAAGATGATAATCTAAAAGTGATGTTAAACACATTAATTAACTGCTATATTTATTTCCTCCTCTCCAGTCGCTGAAGCTGTCACTGACTACACCTCACCATGTTAACATCTGCAAGAACATCTCCATCATCATTAGAGTTCCATCTGAACAGCTGATTATTAACAACTAAAAAAAACAATCTTATTTCCACCAGCACAATCTGATGTTTGGTAAAATGCCCAGCATCAGAATATTTAATTGGTTTAATTGTAAATCATTTAACTTCTTTTTTTTTTTTTAATTATAAAGAGTTTTATTTGATTTTAGCAGTGATCAGCTACCTGAATGAAATCCCTCTATTTATTTTAAATGCTGATGTTTTCTGCAAACTGATTTTAAATTAACTTCTGATCAGAGGAACCTGAGACACTTTGCTAAATTCACAGATATGTTCCTGGATGTATATAATGTTCTTAATGCTTTAATTATCATTGATTCTTAATCAGTTAAATCAGTTTTGTGATTAAAACATTAATGTTATGTTATTCTTTAATGCTGCAATAAACTTAAATATTTTAATAATAAGCATTAAATAATCTGCAGTATGTGGACTCATAACCTTCAGATGGGAAATCTTGTAGTAAAAATCAGCTATAAAGCATCTAATCTCCTTTGAGATAAAAGTATTTTTGTACGTTTTCTTTGATAAATAAATATTTTCTGCACTCAGACAGTTTTGCAGCTCACATTCTTTACTCCACGTTCTTCGCACCGACAGCCAGTCAGAGCTTTTTGCTCTTTATACAAGTTATTTTTGGTTTTTCATGGTTTTGCATTTACAGATTACCTGGAACTTTAGTAGAGAGTCCTAAATGATAATAATTAAATGATTTGGTGCTAACGGTTAATCTCAAGGGTTTTGTGAAGACAACACAATGCAGAGTCATAACACAGAACGCTCTGATCAGGATGACCTTCAGCCTCAGGAAACTTTTATCAATTACCTTAGACGTGGTAATTTACTTTATTTACTATCTGCCTGATATTTCTTCAGATAAATTCCACAAAAAAAACATTCGGAAAAAAAGGTCAAATGTCTAAAGCTGAAATCAGATAAACTTTTTAATGGACAAAAAATATTAATGATACTGTTGTATCTTGTGCAAACTTGAAAAGCATTAGGTCTTCAGTTCTGGTTGATCTCGAGCTGGAGGTCATTTAATGAAACAATCTAATAACGTCTGTTAGTCAAAACACTGGAACTCACTGTTCAGAAGCTCAGGAATATTTATTAATATATATCTCATGCTCTCAATGTCACTGCAGATAAACTGAACACCGTGTTTAGTCTTTATTAAAAAAAAAAATACAATTAATTTAAACACTGATAAATAGTTACAAGATTTTTATAAAATTCTTCAGGAGAGATCCTGTGAGGGTCCTGATTTTTTGTAATGTGGTTGAAGGTCAATGTGATAGAAGGAGTTTATGTTATGTTATAGAGATGGGATAACACATTAAACAGAACTCCATCAGCTTTAATAAAAAGTTTCTACTTTCACACTTATGTGATGATCACGGTTTTGTATATCTGAATAAACATTTTAACATTTAACATTTAACATTATTTATTTATTTAACAAGTTTATTTCTCATCTCATCGGTCTAAAAGATTAAAACCAAAAGAACAAAATCCAGATTTAAACTAGCGGGGGAAAAAGACAAAGTTTAAAAAAAGGTTAATGTTTTGGGACCTGCACAGATTTCAAATGAGAAAAGAATCTTATAATATCAATAGTATTTATTGTGTAGTTTGTTACAGTTTATAACAATAAAAAAAAAACATTTAATTAACCTTAGTGTCTTGCTTTACTAGATGTCCAAAATCATATAGAATGCCACATAAGAGAATATAGATGAACATTTATACCTCAGCGTTTGGAATAAAGAGTGATGCTCAGCTACTCGTATCCTTGAGGTTGTTAAGTGTGTGTGTATTAAAATGCCTTTTCTGTCCTGATGGTTAAAGGTTTATCAGTGTAACCATAATAACGTGATACGGTTACTGTGTGGTAGACTGGTGCAGGTTGCTCAGGGTCAGCAGAAGATTTGAGGTGGGAGGTTCTCATAACAGAAGTCTCACCCATTGGTTATGAACAAATAGGACAGGTTGGGAGATGTTAAATACCAGAGCTGCCCTTGGATCGGGTATTCTGGTCTGATTCTATTCCAGAATGCACCTCCTCAATTTGATTCCGGTGGTTCTGCTGCTGCTTCAGAACACTGCGGCTGAAACCAAATCTGAGACGTAAGAGCCTTCAAAGCCTTTATTCTGATGTGTTATTGTTTTTAATTTGCTCTTTATGATGTGAGAAAAATTTGCTCTTTATGATGTGAGATTTTGGTTCTCAACAAAATCTAAAATTTGATAAAAACCAATTTTGTTTTTTTATCAAAATGTGTTCTCAAAGTTACTAAAATTAAAAGAAAAATTTTAAAATGTTTAAGTCTGACTCTTACTCAGATTCTATGAATTGTACTTTTACATTTACATTTACATTTTTTGAGCAGCTTGGAAAATCCTCTCATTTATTTATTCCACTTTAGTTTTTGGGATTTCCTGTTTGAGTTCTGTGGTTACGTCTTTTTTAATGCACATTCAACTTCAGTTAAAATAAAGAAATAAAGAGATGATAACGTGATCTGTATAGCACATTAAATATAAGATTTCTTTTATAAATTCAGCAAGAAAATAGAAATTGTAAAGATTTACATTGAACATGATGAAATGAGGTTCACACAGAGGAGGAGCAGGAGTTTTTGCACAATACTATAAATTATGTAAATGTCATTTCTGATTCATATTAATTATTATCTGATTTATGTAAATTGGTTTCAGTAATTAATAAAGCTGCCGTTCTTGTGCGTTTAAAGGAATTTCCTTACATGTTGAGGGAACATGTTGAAACTTTAAAAGGAAAGTAAAATGTGTTTGATACAAATCATATAATAAACAACAGTCTCAGCGAAGAGAGATTCATTATTAATACAGATTTATAATTTGACTGAAGATTTCATTTCACCTCTTTTTCAGGATTTACCTGGTGGCTTTGTGTTCCCAGCCTGCAGGGGGCACCACTGAGACACTATGTGTGACTATCAAACCCCAGGAACCCAACCTCAAACTGAGGATCAGACTGGAGTTCAAAAAGACCCGCAAAACCCTCGTAGTGGACAACTTTGTGAAACCAGAGTACTACAGATGCATCCAGTTTCAGGTCTGATCAGATTTTAACCTTTAACCCCACAATGCACTCATTTCATTCTTATTTTACTCTTTAAAAAAACCTAAAGATTACCTTATTAACATAAGCCACGCATTAATGAAGAAAAAGAACTAAAAAAGTGTAATGTATAAAGTTTGGTTCCTGTTTTGTTATAAAGGTTCCTGATGTGAGCACTGATACAGTAGCAACTGTTGTTGTTGAGATCACTGGAACCAAAACATCTCTGAAGAAGTCATCAAAGATCCTGATCAAGCCCCGAAATCAAATGGTCATCATTCAGACCGACAAACCCATCTATAAGCCTGGTCAAACAGGTAACGCCCCCTACTGGTTCCTTCAGTTCACCTTATGACCAAAAAGATGAGCGCAATCACAGACTCCACATCCTCTTAAGAATATAAAGCCATAAATCCACATTTTACAAAAACTGTTCTGTTTTAAACTTGATTAGTATCTTTAATAAGGACTCTGTTGAAAATTTATTTAACTTTTTTTTCCTGTGAATAATAAAAAGAGGGCGGCACAGTGGCTTAGTGGTTAGCATGTTCTCCTCTCAGCGCTAGGGATTCCCGGTTCGAATCCCCATCTGGGTGGAGTTTCCATGTTCTCCCCGTGTCCGCGTGGGTTTCCTCCGGGTTCTCCGGTTTCCTCCCACAGTCCAAAAACATGGATCAAGTCAATTGAGTTCAAATTGCCCCATATGGCGTCCTGTCCTGGGTGAATTTGCCCAGCGCCCAAAACTTTCTCCACTGGATGGACAAGGGGAACCCCTCCGCGAAACTTAATATAGGATAAAGTGGAAGATAATTTATGAATGAATGAATAATAAAAAGAGCAATTTATTAACTTTCTGTTTTTAGTCAGGTTCCGTGTTGTGTCTTTGAAACCTGGTTTCCTCACCATGACTCATGTGGTACGTGGTACTTTGTTATTTCACACATGTTTTATGATGTCAGTATTGAAAGCAGATATTGTAACTGTTTAACAGAATTATTAATAACGAAAAAGAATTAGTTTCATATTATTAAGTGTCATATCGTAAATAAAATTCTCTCAATTGTTTTTGAAAAATTTATAAAATGCTCTTGTTTCTTCTTCAGTTTCCAACAATCGAGATTCAGGTACAGAGCAACATTTTAAACTTCTTTTATTGTTTTCTTTCTTTTTGTTTTTTTTTTTAACTAAAAAATGTAAATTTTATGTTGTTTTATTTGTTATATTTTGCTGTTTTTGCATGATTTAGGACCCAAAAGGGAACCGTATTGGTCAGTGGTTGAACGTCTCCACCACCGTGGAATCGTGGACCTGTCCTATCCCACAAACCCACTGTCTCCAGTGGGAGTTTACATCATCACTGTCTGGAACAATAAGGGTGTCACGTATAAACAGAACTTCGAGCTGGATCAATACGGTCAGAGACTTTGATATTTTTCACGCTATTAATGTTTAAAGTCGTTAAATGAAGTGATTTATGGAGAAAGTTGATGATGAAACATATAATTTAGCCATGTTGGTTAACATTGTGTTTATTTCTTTATTTTAGTTCTTCCTAAGTTTGAAGTTATTGTAGATGCTCCTAAAGTTGTTACCATCCAGGACACGACTGCGACTATCAAAATATGTGCGAAGTGAGTATAAAGAAAAGAGTGTGAGGGTTGGATTTTATACTGTTTATAAAAAAGTGTGTGATGTGAACATCAGATGCTCTCGTGAGCTGGAAATCTGAATGTGAGGTGTTATGATGATCTTGTTCTTGTTTACAGATATACGTACGGTAAACCTGTGAACGGTACTGTACATGCTACAGTCTGTCGCAACGCTTACAGATACTTCTGGAAGAGACCACCGCAGTCGACAGAAACAGATATCTGCATCAAGTTCACTAAAGTGGTGCGTCACTTATAACAAACGTTATTCAGCTCTGCGGTTAATTACCAGGTTTTGTTGCAGCAGTGTTTGATGATATGATTTTATTTCTGCACTACTATACATACAAATATGAACATAATCAAAGTGATTTAATAAAATTTTTTACTTAAACATTTTTCTTTATATTGTAGACGGGTAAAACCGGCTGTGTCTCCCACAAACTGGATCTGACTCAGTTTGAGTTAACCAAAACTAACTATGAAGATATAATTCGAATCAGCTGTGAGATGGAGGAGTTTGGTACAGGTACAAAACTCGCACAGTCACTCACAGTGACCCTGACTACGATACATGAGTAAACGTTTTTAATTATTTTGTAATGATTTTAATGAGCAAGCGTGTGTTTTGTAGGTATATCTCAGAAAGGGTCTGGCAGCATGATCGTATCAGCCGACATCATCACGTTGACGTTCGTAGATTCACCTGACGTGTTTAAAAGCGGCTTAAAATACAACGGAAAGGTGAAGTTCAGATCTGTTTTACAAACTTTTTATTTGATATATTCGCAGTCGGCGGCTTAGTGGTTGGCACGTTCGCCTCTCAGCGCTAGGGATTCACGGTTCGAATCCCCATCTGAGTGGAGTCTCCATGTTCTCCCCATGTCCGCGTGGGTTTCCTCCGGGTTCTCCGGTTTCCTCTCACAGTACAAAAACATGGATCAAGTCAATTGAGTTCTCCAAATTGCCCCATATAGAGTGTGTATGTGTGCGTGTCTGAATGAGTGTGTGCCCAGTGATAGATTGGTGTCCAGTCCTGGGTGTATCTGCCCAGTGCCCAAAACATTCTCCCCTGGATGGGCTGGGGAACCCCCCCCCCCACGACCCTAATAAAGGATAAAGCAGAAGATAATGAATGAATGGATGGATATTCCCAGTCTGTTAAAGGCTTTGTTGTTGTGGTTCACTCATTCTTTTTTTTTTTTTTTTTTTTTTTTTGCTTAACCCTCTATGAGCTGGGGGGCATGCCCATTCAGAGAACATTTAAAAATATATTTATTAATTGAGATGCATTTGTTGTTCTAAACTCAGACTTATTATTCTCACACAGGTGAAGGCGGTTGGTCCTGACTCCACCCCCATTAAAAACAAACCTTTATATATGAACATCCGAAAGGGAAATGTTAAAATCACAGAAATGAAACTGACTACAAATAAAGAGGGCGTGGCAGAATTCTCCCTGGACACCGAAATGTGGGATCAGGGAGTCACTCTGGAGGTCGGTAAACATTTCTGCTCTTTAAAGTATACTTTAGTTTAGAAAAATTATTTTTAATATTTCAGTAAAACAGTCTGAACAGGTCAAAGGTCATAGCTGTGGGGTGAGGGGTGGAATTATAGTGAAGATAACAAGCTGTAGATAGACAGAAAAAAAACATCTTTTGAATTTGTATGATTTTGACGTGAGCATTCTTACGGTGAGCAGAAATATTTAAAGTCGTTAAAAATGGACGTTTTAATTTTCTAAAATGGCCCAAGAGCAAAGAAAACTGAACGTTTTGGTTGGTTCATGTTCAGAAAACATTTATTTTTAGTGTTCGATAAATGTTTACCCTGTTCAACCCATGACCAAAAGTCCAAAAAGAGGGACCAAAAGAGTTTTGGCCCCCGGTTCAAATTGAGTTTGACCTTTTATGTGATGCTGATCATCAGATTTAATTTAATGGTCGATCTTTTCTCTGATTTGTATAAACAGGTTCGTTATTATAAAACAGAGACACCCATCAAGTTTGTCAGTGGGGTGCGCACAATGAACATTCCCATTGCCTCTCAGTGGGTCGAGCCATTCTTCTCCAACAGCAAGAGCTTTCCTGAAGTTAGACATTCCAATAAAACCGCTCAGCTGTGATAAATCTGCCACAGTGACGGGACAGTACATCTTTCAGGGCTCCGCGCTCACATCCAAAGTAACCACCATCATCATCTACTACATGGTATGTCAGAATTACATCATCCAGCTTTGTGTCTTGGGTTAAAATAAGATCATAAAAACCGTTGTGTAGATATTTCAATCTTTTCATCCCTGAAGCATATAATGGTGTATATTAGATGCTAAACTTAATATCAAAAGTCAGGAGTTCTTAAACTTTTCAGACCATGTATAGCAACCATTATCAAACAAAAACTTTTAAGTACCACTATGTTTTTTGTCCCGGAACAAAATATTGTAAACCTCAATTAGGTGACTAATAAAGGTACTTGGTACTAAGGTAGGTCTCGTAAGGTACGAGAGGGCATGGCATTATTGTGAATAAATCAGAACAAAGGTGTATTGTTGGGCACAACGTGTAGCAGAGAACAGTTACACCTCTTTCCCGTGATTTATCACAATAATACACATCGTGGGCGATGGTGGCTTAATGATTAGCGTGTTCACCTCTCAGTGCTGGGGATTCATGGTGTTTCATCCGGGTTCTCCGCTTTTTTTTTTACAGTCCAAAGACATGTATTCAAGGTGAATTGAATGCTCCAAATTGCCCTTTATGGTGTGTATGTTTGTATGTATGTCTGTGTGACTGAGTGTGTGCCCAGTTATAGATTGCTCAGGATGACGTGGAATTATAAATGCGTTTATTGAAAACAAAAAACACCAATAAACTGGACTTTTGTGACGTAATCTAGTGTGGAATTGAGCGCTGATTTCATTTCCGGTTTCTCTAACGATCAAATACCGCCATCTAGTGGCCAAACAAGTTCATTGACCAAATAACTCAGTTCATAACATATATCGAGATATATAAACTGGTGTAACATATCTCTCTCTGTCTCTCTCTCTCTGTCTCTCTGTCTCTCTCTCTCTGTCTCTCTCTCTCTCTGTCTCTCTCTCCCCCCCCTCCTCTCTCTGTATGTGTGCAGGTGATATCCAATGGTCATGTGGTGCGCTATGGTCGAATCGTTATTTCCATTTACTCAAATAAAAGTAAATAAGCATTCAATTTTCTTTAAAGGTTTAGTTTCATTCTGGTGCAGAATTCTTAATGACAGTTAAAGATCGGACAAAATAAAATGAATATGTAATATCATTTAAAAGATTCTAATTAACTTTCTGTCTTTTAAAGATAAGAACCAGGGAAGTTTCTCGTTCTCGCTGAACAGTGTGGGCCTGCTGACCCCCGTGGCTCAGGTGGTGGTTTATTCCATCCTGCCCACTGATGAGGGAATAGCGGATAGTCTGAACATCCCCATTGAGCTTTGTTTACCCAACAAGGTCAGAGATTATTTTTCATTTTTAAAGAATTTAATTACATCACCACCTCCTTACTCCACCGTGTTTGTGCTGCTGTGCAGTTTGTGTTATTTAAACTGTAATCCTCCATCAGTGATCACAGGATGCTGCAGACAGGATGATGGTGGATGATTCTCAGTGTAGCAGAGATACTAAGGTCTCCAGCAGCACTGCTGTATCTGATCCACTCCATCAGTGTTGCGGACATCAACACACCATCATTACATTAGTGTCACTGCAGTGCTGTGCATTTTTCAGCTCTGCATGATTGTTCAAGAATTACACAAAGGCTTTTTGTTTGAGTTATTTCTCCCGAAGGAAAAATGCTATTTTATAATCGTTTTTTTTTTTTTTTTTTAGGTTTCTCTTAAATTCAAATCAGAGAAGGAACTTCCTGGAGCAGACACAAAAATGATGCTGAAAGCTCATCCTGGCTCGCTGTGTTCTATAAGAGCCATCGATCAGAGTCTGCTGCTGCTAAAACCAGAGAAGACGCTTAACGTTCAGGCGGTATGTTCATTTATACACACACACACACACACACACACACATACATATATATATATATATATATATATATATATATATATATATATATATATATATATATATATATATATATATATATATATATATATAAACCAACAGGCAGCATGTGGGAGCAGTGGCTACAGGAGTGTCATCCATCGCAGGGGCATCCTCAGTTCTTTGGGTTCTTCTGTCATTCTGTCTCTTGTTTCATCAATATTCAATCACAGAATATTCACACAAATGCAGTTAAACACACATAAAATACATAACATAAAATAATTATATTAAAACATAAAATAATTGGTGACAGGTGTTTCCCTTTGACCTTAATGGTCTATAGCACTAGATGGATGGATGGATCAATGGGGACGTGAATTACGTAGATGAAAAGATAAATAGATGGCTAAATGGATATAAGGATTGGTAGATATACTGATGAGTGGGTGAATGTAAGTATGGGTGATGTTGCGCAGATAAATAGACCGGTTGAGTAAATGGATAAATAAGTAGGTGGTTGGATGCACAAAACTGTGGCTGGGTATGTGGATGGATGGACGGATGACTTGTGTTCTCTCATTTGTAAGTCGTTTTGGACAAAGTGTCTACTAAATGACTAAATCTACATCTACATCTAAATCTATAACACAGACATCTGACCATCATATATAACTGTAAAGCCTTAAATGTTTACATTAAAAATCAGATTGTGAGTGAGACGTTCTGTCTCAGCATTAACCCTCCTCATCTCAGAGCTGCTCAGTTGAGTGATATGAGGTCAGTTTACTGTGCAGGTCCCCTGTCCAGGAGTCTTTAGAGCTTTTATAATGTTACATTTGCCTTGAATTAAAATTTTGAGTTAAATTAATTACATGTGAAAAGTTGTTTTACTTAATTTTTTTTATTCAATCTGATCTTAGGTATTCGACCTGTTGCCCATGTCGATATTGTCAGAATATCCATACGAGATCGAGGATGACAATTCAAACGGGTGTATGGACCGCCCACCACCCAGACCCATCGGGCCAGTTCCCATGCCCAGAATCGCAAGAATCATGTTCCCTTATTATGGAGGAAAAGACACATACAGCATGTTTAAAGTAAGAACCCTTTAACTTTTACAGACAGTTGATTCTACGGCTTAATGAGGTTAATGAAGCTTGGTAAGGACTGTTTTATAACCTTGGCTTCATGCCGATACCTTTATGTCTTTTTTGGTTTAGTCTATTGGAATGAAGATAATCACCAATGCAAATGTGAAGAAACCCATCATATGTTACAATCCTATTCGACGTAATGTTGGAGGTGTTTTATATTTATTGTTTTTTTTTTAATACTTAATTGTATGGTATGATCACTATGTAATCGTATTATTTTCCAACTAAAGGAGCTAAACCTGTTGGTGGAGGTCCTGTGGCTTTTGAAAAGCTTGATGATGCTGTTGCAGCTCCTGCACCTTCAGCTGCACCCATAGTCACGGTGCGCAAATTCTTCCCTGAGACGTGGATTTGGGACCTGGTTCACGTGGGGTGAGTGTTTCAACCAAGAGTTTTATCAACTCACCTGATTCTTAATTTCCCAGTTATTTATTTTTCTTGCAGCGATTCTGGAAAGAAGAATTCTGACGAGACGGTGCCGGACACCATCACTACGTGGGAAGCCGGGGCGTTCTGCACGTCTCCTATTGGGTTTGGGGTGGCCCCGAAAACAGAGCTCACAGCATTCCAGCCTTTCTTTGTGAGCCTGACCTTACCGAGCTCAGTCATCAGGGGAGAAGTGTTTAATCTTAAAGCCACTGTCTTCAACTACCTCCAAGGCTGCATGGCGGTGAGCAGAACCATCTCATCCAGATTAAAATGATTGAAATCGAATGTAAATTCCAGATTCTTTAAGGCCAACCAGAAAACAGAGAATTCAACCAGTGGTATGGCTAAATAAATATAATAAATATAATAAATATTAGTAGATTAATTGATTTTTTTGGTTAGAACCAAAGATTCTAGGGGCACGGTGGCTTAGTGGTTAGCACGTCCGCCTCTCAGCACTAGGGATTCCCGGTTCAAATTCCCATCTGGGTGGAGTTTCCATGTTCTTCCCGTGTCCGCGTCGGTTTCCTCCGGGTTCTCCGGTTTCCTCCAACAGTCCAAAAACATGGATCAAGTCAATTGAATTCTCCAAATTGTCCCATATAGAGTGTGTGTGTGTGTGTGTGTGTGTCTGTGTGAGTGTGTGCCCAGAGATGGATTGGCATCCTGTCCTGGGTGTATCTGCCCAGCGCCCGAAATGTTCTCCCCTGGATGGGCATGGGGAACCCCACCGCGACCCTAATATAGGACAAAGCGGAAGATAATGAATGAATAAATGAACCAAAGATTCTTGTATTTAGAACTTAGATTCTGTTATTTCCCCATTTAAACTATAAATTTACACTGTGTATGTCTATATGTGTGTGTGTGTGTGTGTGTGTGTCTGTCTGACTGACTGTATTAAAGGTACACATTAAGTTGGCATCATCTGAGATGTTCACAGCTGAAACATGTAGTGGATGTCACTATAAAACCTGTCTGTGTGCTGATGAGAGCTACACCTTCACCTGGACCATCACAGCCCATGTGATCGGTGAGCACAAGTTTAATCTTAACTTAAATTAACAAAATAACTTTAATTTAACTTTAACATTAATTTAACTAAAGCATAGCCATCTCTGTGACACAACAGGTGTGTGAGCATTTTCAAATATAAGTGGGCGTGTCTGATGGTTATTTCTATCTGGCAAAAACGAGGTTGTTTGCTGTTAGTGTTGGGGTTCCACCTTCTCATCCATATGCTCATCTCATTGACACGCCCACTTTTTGACACGCACGATAAACAGCTTCATCCTGCAGAGATGTCTTAGTTTAATAACTGATCTTTACAAACTATTTCTGTATTCAATAACTGTGTGTGTGTTTGTGTGTTTATATGTAGGTCAGATCACCTTTAATGTGACGGCGGAGGCGGTGCAGTCATCCACTGAGTGTGGAGGTAGTAAAATCACGGTTCCTCAGAGAGGACGCATTGATACCGTCATTAACACCCTGCTGGTGCAGGTGAGCCCACATCCACATCTCACACACATGTTACATATATAACAATATTATATTTATATACATCAACATCAATGAACACATTGAAACACATTTTTGTCATGTGGAAGAGCCATTATTTGTGTATTTTGAGCCATTATTTGTGTATTTTGTCGTCATGTGTAGGCCATTATTGTCTAAAATGTTTAGTTATTATTGTTATTGTCTTATTGAAATTATTTTAACTTCAAACCACACTGGACCTGTAAACACACATGAGCAATATTACTTTAAAAAACCTGTATAAATAAAGTGTAGTTGAGAGAAGTTGTCTTTCTTGCTGTGAGAAATCAGCCTGAAAGTTCTAAATGACAGACTTTATCAAGCAATACATTCCTTTTTCATGTTTTTCTTCACAATACCAAGTACCATCAGGTTTAAATTGTGTTGAAAGGGTTTAAGAACACGCAAATCTCACTGCTCTAACACACAGTTACAGCTTTTTAAAAGTCTTATTGTCTGATGGCCCTAAGATCATGAACCATACATCTGTAAGTGATGAACAGCAAACAGGCCACAGATTGAGGGAGGAACCCGAAGATAAAATGTTTTATGGATTAAAAAACTCAATTGTTTGACTTTATCAGTATTTTTCTTGTGCTTGTGTGATTGTGTGATTGTGTGATTGGGTGAATGTGTCACTTTCAGGCTGAAGGAAGCAGACAGACGGAGAACTATAATGAGTTGATCTGTGTAACAGGTCAGTCTGAATGTCACTCACAATATTAAAAGATATAAAAATAACAAAAAAAAGGTTTATTAATTTAATATGTATGAACACACTGGGACTGCAGAGCTGCTACAGCCGTGGCGTGGAGGGGGCTCACATGGTCACATGTTTTCTGTACCTCAGATCTGGGCAGAGGGTTAAAGGTATTTTTCTCTGACCCTGGCTTCCACCCTAATTAAAAAAAGTCATTCTTTTTTATTTTTAAAGTTTAAAATGAGAACCGTAAGGAGGTGCATTCTGAAGTACACATATTGAGCGTCAGTGCTACACCACCTGAAGCCGGAGCTCATGGGCTCCAATTAGACTCAGTTGCTTTTCTTATATGACCCCAGTGTTCGAATGTTTGCTTTTATTCCTTTACTTTCTGTTAGATGATCAACATGAGGTGAATGTTGTGCTCGTCCTGCCGGAGATCTACGTGAACGACTCCGTCGTGGCCACAGTCTCCGTGCTGGGTGAGTTCATCCTCATTAACGTTCTTATCGGTTTATCCGACATCTTGACGTGTGCTTTTTGAGCTGTAGACAGTATGTTGTAATACTGTTCTGTAGGAGATTTAATGGGACGATCTCTGAAGAACCTGGGAAATCTCCTCCAGATGCCGAGTGGCTGCGGAGAGCAGAACATGCTGCTGTTCTCCCCCAACATCTACATCCTGCAGTACCTGGAGAGCAGCGGTCAGCTCACCGAGGAGATCAGGAGCAGAGCTATAGTCTTCCTCATTAACGGTGAGTGAGTGAGTGGGTGAGTGTGTGTGTGTGTGTGTGTGTGTGTGGTGGACTGTGGAAGGAAACCGGCACTCCTGGAGAAAGTTCCACACAGACATGGGGAGAACATGCAATAATAAAAAAATATATTATCATTTATTAATACATTATCTGGCAGCATGGTGACTTGGTGATTAGCATGTTCTCCTCTCAGACCTGGGGATCCAGGTTCGAATTTCAGTCAATTTCAGTTTGCATGTTCTCCCTGAGTCTGCGTGAATTTCCTCCGGGTTGTCCAGTGTTTTCCCCCTGTACAAAAACATGGATTAAGGTAAATTGAATGCTCCAAATTGCCCCATTTAGAGTGTGGCTGTGTGAGTGAGCGTGTGGCATCCTGTCCTGGGTGTATCTGCCCAGAGCCTGAACCCCCCCCCCCCCCCTTGGTGTTCCCCATGCCCATCCAGGAGAATGTTTCGGGTGCTGGGCAGATACTGTACACCCAAGACAGGACGCCAATCTATCATTAAACACACCCACACACACTATATGGGGCAATTTAGAGCATTCAATTTATCTTCAATCCATGTTTTTATACTGTGGGAGGAAACTGGATAACCCGGAGGAAACCCACTCGGACACAGGGAGAACATGCAAACTCCACTCAGATTGGAATTCGAACCTGGATGCCCAGGGCTGAGAGGAGAACATGCTAAAGCACTACAGCACCATGCTGCCCAAAATGTTTATATTTTGATTTAAATGTGAGTTTTTGATTGATTTCGTATCCTCTGCAGGGTATCAGAGAGAGCTGACCTATAAACACACAGACGGATCCTACAGCGCCTTTGGAATGAACGATCCGTCCGGCAACACATGGTGAGCCGAAGAAATAAAAACCAGAGGAACCTACAAAACTCTGATCCAGCGTGTTAATTATCAGTTAAACAAAAAGTGGGCGTGGTAGCTCAGTGGTTAGGGTGTTGGGCTCTCAATCTGAAGGTTGGCGGTTCAAATCCCAGGTCCAGAGAGACAGCAAATCGGTTTAATTGTTTGGTGGAGCATGAGACCTTAAACTGGCTGTAAACCGGCTCGTTTGTGTGTTCACTTTCAGGCTGACGGCGTTCGTGATGAAGTCGTTCGGCGGTGCGAAGCATTACATCTTTATCGATGACGTTCACATCACTCAGGCCAAAACGTGGCTCGGACAGAGACAGCAGGAGAACGGGTGCTTCGCTTCCGTGGGACAGCTCTTCCACACTGACATGAAGGTCAGGAGCCGATGACGCTGATGAAGATGACCTGCTCTAAAATAATTTATTTATTTATTTTTTTGTGTGGGTTTCCTCCCACAATCCAAAAACATGGATCAAGGTCAATTGAATGCTCCAAATTGCCCCATATAGTATATATGTGTCTGTGTGAGTGAGTGTGTGAAATAGATTGGTAAACTGTCGTGGGTCCGTCCTGTGTCTGAAATGTTCTCCCCTGGATGGGCATGGGGACCCCCCACCAACACATAGAACACAACAACAAATCCTTAACAGACTGAATATCTAAAATAATGAAAAGCTTGTGAAATAGTTCTGAATTTATAACCTTTCTGTTATATTTTAAGCCGCTTTATGTTACGAAACCTTCTGCCCTGGATGGGCATGGGGAACCCTCACGACCTAGTAAAGGATAAAGCGGAAGATAATAGATGGATAGATAAAGTATTACCCAGTGATAGATTGGCGTCCTGTCCTGGGTGTATCTGCCCAGCGCCCAAAATGTTCTCCCATGAATGGGCATGGGGAACCCCCCCCGCGATCCTAGTAGAGCATAAAGTGTAAGATAATGGATGGATAAAGTTTCATCTACTTAAAGTTTTACAGCATGAATAACATGGTTTAATTCAGTCTTTGTTTTCGTTCAGCTGTTCCATATTTTAAAATAATAATAATAATAATAATAATAATAATAATAATGTCTCTTTCAGGGCGGGGTGAATGATGAGGTCACTCTCACGGCGTACATTGTAGCTGCGATTCTGGAGTTAGGAACCAGCACCTCAGTAAGGACTGATTCTCATCATTAAATCTGATTTATTTATTTATTGGTTGTCTTTGGTTTATTTTCTATATTTATTCAGTTTTATTTATTGACTTTTCGTTTTTGGGATGACAGGATACCGTAGTGACGAGAGGCCTGACGTGTCTGGAGAACTCATTGCCTCAGGTGACCTCCACCTACGCTTAGCTCTGCTGTCCTACACCTTCACTCTGGCTCAGGACAACACCAGGAGGACCTCGCTGATCACACAGCTGAACTCACGAGCCATCGTCTCAGGTAACACACCTGACTCCACCTGAATATTATGGTCTGTGATGTCTCCGGTCAGCTGCTTTAAACCTACACCGCATGTGGAGAACCAAAGAGTTGTGGTTCTGTTGTCTCTCAGATGGCAGGAGACACTGGAGCAGAGAGAACGCCGGTGGGGCTGTTGACTCTCTGGAGGTGGAGATAACCTCCTATGTGCTTCTGGCTCTGCTCTCTGGACCCACCTTATCAGGCTTTGATATTGGGTACAGCGCCACCATCGTCCGCTGGCTCGCGGAACAGCAGAACGCCTTCGGGGGCTTCGCCTCCACACAGGTACCCATCAACCCCCGAACTCACCTCACACACTGAGACTCTCGGGTGTCTGCTGGGTCTCAAACTTATTCTACTTTCCTTTGCACCAGGACACTGTAGTGGCTCTGCAGGCTCTGTCGAAGTACAGTTCTGCCACCTACAGTCCGAGCGGCACGTTGACGGTGACGGTGACGACGCCGCTGGAGTCCGTGATTACTTTCGAGGTGAATCAGGATAACAGGCTGCTGTATCAGGAGCGCCAGCTGGATGAAGATGCTGGTACTTACCATGTGAATGTGGAGGGCAGCGGCTGTGTGTACGTACAGGTCAGTATCACCTCCTCTCTCTGGCTCGTCCTCCTCCTCCTCTTCCTCCCTGTTTCCTTTCCTTTCCTTTTTTTAAAAAAAAAAAATAAATATATATATATATATATATATATATATATATATATATATATATATATATATATATATATATATAATATTCAGTATATATAATAATATAATATAATATTAATATTATATAATATTATATAATATATATATATATATATATATATATATATATATATATATATATATATATATATATATATAAATAAAGAAATATAATGTTTTTCATCATTTTTATTTGTTTCCTGACATTTTACTTTTTCTCTGTATTTTCCATCCATTATCTTCTGCCTAATCCCCTGGGCAGAAGATGGGGAACGTTTCAGGCACTGGGCAGATACCCAGGACAGAGTGCCAATCTATCACTGGATACACTCTCACTCACACACACACACACACACACACACACACACACACACTATATATGGGGCAATTTGGAGGATTCAATTTAACCTGATCCATGTTTTTGGACTGTGGGAGTAAACCGGAGAACCAGGACTAAACCCACACAGCCATGGGGAGAACATGCAAACTCCACCAACATTGAGATTCTAACCTGGAATCCCTCACACTGAGAAGAGAACATGCTAAACACTAAGCCACCGTGCCGTGCCCTCTGTATTTTACTTTTCTCTATTTATTGTTACTAAGTCTTTTGTGTGTGTGTGTGTGTGTGTGTGTGTGTGTGTGTGTGTGTGTGTTTACAGTTCACACTTTACTACAACATTCCTCCTCCTAAAGATGATACCTCATTCGGAGTTGAAGTTCTCTCACACAGCGATTGTAAATTCCCAAAATCATCGATCGAGCTGACGGTGACGGTCAGGTACCGATATAACACACATCATCTGTTCTCTCGGTTTAAAGTGAAGTACCGGCGATGAGTAAAGAGGTCAAGTCCGTTGTTCATTATAAAATGGTCAGGTCTATAATACACAGATATCAAAATCCGCTTTAAAGACGTCAATCTGAGCATTTATTATGAAAAATATAAAGAAATGTTCAAAGAAAATTCTTTCTTCTCATCCTGGTTCAGTTCACTCGATCCTTTTCTCTTATTAAAATGAAAATGATTAAGTGAGTTTTCTTCTTTAATGGTTTTACATTGTAAGTGTTAATAATTTGACCTTTTTAATGATGTTTAAATAAAGTTCCACAAAACATTAGTTTAAAGCAGTACATTCTGTACCTTCAGAAAACGATTTTAAGTGTTTAGATTCTGGGTTTGTAGTTCATTTGTTCTTTGTTGTTAAATGCAGGTATAATGGAAAAAGAAAGGAGACCAACATGGTGATCATCGACATCAAGCTTCTCTCAGGCTTCTCTCTGAAACCGGGCTCAGTGAAGAAAGAGACAGATGTGAGGAACGCTTCAAACCACTTTAACACATAAGATCACCACTGCCATTCACACCGACAAGATGGACTCTAACCTCCGTCCTTTAGAAACTATCCATCCATCCATTATCTTCTGCTTTATCCTATATTAGGGTCGCGGGGGGGGGGGTCCCTATGCCCATCCAGGGCACAAACTCTATATGGGGCAATTTGGATAATTCAATTGACCATAAATCCATGTTTTTGGACTGTGGGAGGAAGCCGGAGAACCCGGAGGAAACCCATGTGGACACAGGGAGAACATGCAAACTCCACCCTGATTGAGATTCGAACCGGGAAACCCTAGTGCTGAGAGCAGAACATGCCAACCTCTAAGCCACCGTGCCGCCCCATTTAAAAAATACTGAATGTTTAAATGTTTTAAATAGAAAAGCTGAATATTAGTTAGAAAATCAGTGTATCTGTGTGTGTGTGTGTGTGTGTGTGTGTGTGTGTGTGTGAGTGAGAGAGAGAGAGAGAGAGAGAGAGAGAGAGAGAGAGAGAGAGAGAGAGAGAAAATGAGTGCACAGTTATTGATGGTGTGTGTACAAACTTTAGGAACGTTTCCTAAATCTAATATTTATTTTTAATTATAAATGATAATTCTGCTCAGTGAATGCACCATCAGCATGCAACCTGTTTAAAGATTGGCTAGAGGTTTGGTTTAATTTAATCCTAAATGAGTTACACTTGAGAAGGGGGTGTGGCCTGGTGACAGCTCGAATGGGGGTGTGGTCATTTGTGTCTTTATGTTTGTTGTTTCTGCGTATGTTTTCAGTCGAATGATGGAACTGTGAGTGACGTGGAGGAGAGAGAGGGTCACGTCATCATCTATCTGAATAAAGTAAGAGTTTAATTCATCAGGATTCTGTAGGTTTCAATTAAAACCTTATATTTACATCAGGTCTTTTATTTTTTATTTTCTTTTAACGGAACATTAATAATTACTGATATTTATAAATGCAATAAACCTGATTGACAAAGATTCATCCAAAACACTAATTTAATGAATTTATTTAATTTAGTGACAAAATGCTTTTAGTTTCTCCTTAATGGAAGCATTAATGGAACTGTGGCCCACTTTTACTCTGATTTGCACCATTTGCACATGTTAAAAATTGTAAAGTGTTAATTAATGATTTAATTACAGAAATCTGATTTTAAATCTAATCGTAGAGGATCAACAGGTCTGAGTCTTACTGAATATCAGACATATATTCATTTAATGCCACATCCTTCATTACAGCTGAAACACGGAGCAGACAGAACCTACACGCTGGTGATTGTGCAGGATGTTGAAGTGCAGAACCTCCAGCCTGCTGTGGTGAAGGTGTACGACTACTACCAGATCAGTAAGTCATCAGTAACATTACAGGGTTTTTTAATCTACACTCAGTGACTACTTAAACGGCTCCTCTGATTTACATTTACATTTGCTCAAGAGACACGTATTCCATCTTGGTTGAGGTCAGAGCACAGGGTTGACCACAGCACCCTGGAGCAATGAGGGTTAAGGGCCTTACTCAGAAAACACACTCTTCAGATTGATAGCCCAATACATTAACCACTGAGCTACAACACCTACCACTGATCATATAGATGGGCCTTGTAGTTCTACAGTTCTAATCTGTAGTCCATCTGTTCCTCTACATGGAACAGATGGAGCGGTAGCTCAGTGGTCAGGACGTTGGGCTGTCAATCTGAAGGTTGTGGGTTCAAATCCCAGGTAGATGTGGGTCCTTGAGCAAGGCTTAACCCTCAGTGCTCTAGATCTGCTAGTGATTAACCCTGTTCTCACCTTGTAAGTCGCTTTGGATAAAAGCGTCCAATAAATGACCAAATGTAATGTAAATGTACATACTCTGTTAGTCCCCTTTACTCAGTTCTCTGATGATCAGGACCATGGACAAGCAGGTATTAGGGTGGTGGATGATACCCAGTACTGCAGACATGGCACTGATATGACATGTTAGTGTGTGTGTTGTGTTTAATACAAATGAATGATTATTTATGTTTTATTTTCCTCTTGTCCAGCGGATCAGTCCGTTACTGACTACACATCACCATGTTAACGTCCCAGAATCCCCTTCATCTGAACCGCTGCTGACTCTACAGCTTCACAAACAGACCTGTCTGATTTTGTTTCTGTGATTAAAATGTAAACCTTCGTTTTTATACTTTTACATTAAAAATCCTGATTTAAAAATAATGTTTTGATCTGTAACTGTACTGTAAACAATCAGAGATAATCAGAGCGTATTTAATAGTAATGCTGTAGTAAACGTGCTGGATTATCTACACGATCATGTGATGTGTTTTCTTAACGCCACGTGATTAATTTACAGAACCCAACATTGAACTAAACTGAACGTTTAGTAAAGAAAAAGAGAATGAAATCAGTCATGTTCTCTTGTTTAATTTCTCATGCTACAGTATTGTGAAATCAAGTTATTTATAAATCAATTAAATCATTTTAAAATGAAAATGTGTGAAATTTATGATTTTTAAGTAGCATTTAATACACACAAATAATATTTTTTGCATCATAACTGGTATTTAAGTCAGTAGTTTGTTCACTGCACTGTAATGTAACATATCAGTCACGGGATTATAACTTTCTGAAATATCCATGTGACCAGAAAACCCAGTTTAATACCCAGTTTATTTTTGAAAACACACAGACTCTAAAGACACAAATCATTAAAGTCGTTTTTCAAAATTGTATTTAATGTAGTCAATGTAGAGCAACATGTTGATTTATTTACCATCGTCATTATTATTGCAGTCATAAAAGTTTAACTAGAATTTTGGATTAAAACCACATAAATTAAAGTGATCATGTGGCATTGGATTACATCTCTTTAAGGTGGATGAAAGGGGAGAAACCATAAGTCATTTTAGTTAAATCACAGAACAGTAGTTTAATTTTTTTTTTGTTTGTTTGTTTGTTTTTTTACTATTTGTAACTCATATTTAAAATAATGTTTATTATAACATTAAAGCATTTAGTAATAAATTCCAATCGATATTTAATTAGTATAAGTGCTTTTATTGTACATGTCATCGTGTTCTTGTTTAAGTAAAATTAATAAACTATTAAAAAAGATTAAAAAACAGAAAACTTCAGAAAACTTCATTTAGCATTACAAATCAAATTAAGCTTAAATAAATCTTTTTAATGCTTTTTTTTGTGTAAATCTTTTGATGAATACAGAAAAGTAATTAAAAAAATAAAACTAAAACTGAAATTGAGGGTTTTTTGAGCGGCTTCCGTAGATCAATTAAAAACGCTGAGAGATTTTGGAAATGGCGAAATGTTGCAGTTCCCTCCTGTCCGGTAGGCGGCAGTAAGTACAGTCGTGTTAACGTCAACGGTTTATTGACACACTCGAGTTACATAACCTAAAGCACGTTGTTTTAGTAAAAATAAATGAATAAAGTGAAATAAATCTTTAAAGTTCTCTTTATGAAAACAATAAATCTCACATCTGTCATTCACCCAATAAAACTCAGTGACGTGGAACACAGACGGCATGTGAATTATATAAACACGATTTAATCTCAAATCATTCAGACTGAACATGAAGCTGCTCGTTTTCTAAACATCTGCGTTTATTAGTTTTATTAATATTTAAAGTTTGAACCGTTTTTTAAATGCAGATTAACAATGTAATCAAGTAATCTAATTAAATCGGAGCTGATTTGTAACATACAGAATCAAAAAAGTTCAATCAGCAGTGAAATGCTGTTTACGTTTAGAAAAAAAAGCAAGAATTAAATTTATAATTTATAATGAATTAAATTAAATTTATTAATAACGATATATTAAGATACAGGTTTCTAATGAGAACATAAGCTTTATTTAGATTAGATGAATGATTTTCGATTTTTAAAAAGAGAGTAAAGTATTAGACGTTCAGGTTTTATATGAACTAAATATATATATATATATGTACTATATATACAGTTTAATATATAAACTGCATGTGAATAAGAGATTTTTCATCACATACAAACAGAAGAGGGCAGAAAAAACGTTCTGAAACGTTTAATTGTGTTAATGCATTAAAGTTTAAATACTTTCAAATATACTTTTTCAGTAAAGTATTTTCCACTTTCCAAAAAAAAAAAAAAAAAGACAGTGACTGGTATCAACATCCCTGACATTTATTCATTCATTCATTATCATCCGCTTTATCCTCTAGTAGGGTCGCGGTGGGGTTCCCCATGCCCATCTAGGGGAGAATGTCTCGGGCGCTGGGCTGATACACCCAGGACAAGGATCTATTGCTGGGCACACACTCACTCACACAGACACACTCTATATGGGGCAATTTGGAGAACTCAATTGACTTGATCCATGTTTTTGGACTGTGGGAGGAAACCGGAGAACCCGGAGGAAACCCACGCGGACACGAAGAGAACATGGAAACTCCACCCAGATGGGGATTCGGACCGGGAATCCCTAGTGCTGAGAGGAGAACATGCTAACCACTAAGCCAGTTAAACAAAAAAAACTTGTTTTAAGCAGCAAAAACAAGTAAATCCAATCTGTGTTTAATGAATTGAACTGGTTCTGCGTTGAGAGAATTTATAAATGTCTATAATGATTTGTCCTTATAAAGTTTCCCGCCTACCAGTCTGTTCAGTACTCCAGTCCTGCCAATGAGAAACTTCTTTAACTAAACTCAACCAAGTTTTATTTCTACAATATAGACTTTTCATTAAGAAGCTTTACAGTAGTCTAAGGTTCAATCAACAAATAGTAAATCAAAACAATTATTAACAAATAATTCACAGAAATTCATAATCAACTGTTTAAATTTATTACAAGCTCATTAATAATAAAATGTATAACAAGAGGCAGATAATAAACAAACAGCTGTAAAAGCTATAGAATTACACAGTGGATAAACATTAAATATAAAGTTAACAGATTAGCATGTTTTTTTTTATACCTATTTGTTTTTCATCTGAACACAAAGTTTTTAGATGAAAAATACCCTTATAATTTATTTTTAACTCTGTAGTAAAGATTAGACTTATTATCATCATCATTATTGTTATTATTAGTATTATTGTTGTTGTTAATATTATTAATAGTAGTGGTAGTATTAATAGTCATGGTGTTTTATTATCTGTACAAATTTATCTTAAATCTTTACCAACATTAATATAAAAATGATGTATAGAATTATACTGTGGATAAAAATTAAATATAAAGTTTATAAACAGATTGGTAGTTTTTATAACTATTTGTTTTTCATCTAAACACAAAGTTAAAGTTAGTTTAATAACTTTTTAAAAATTATTTCTTTTAAGCAAACACTGTCTGATGTCACCTTGACCTCAAGGACAGTTTTTAAAGTAGGTTTATAACACACTATTCAAAGTCATAACACATTAAGTAGTGGATGGAATAAGGCCTTCTGCATTTACGAAAGAATTATTAAAACAGACACAGAGTGCTCCTTACATATGACTTTAAGATTAATTAAAATTAAATAAACATGAAGAAATTATCAAATACAAGCATACAGCCTCTGCAGAGTTTAAACATGCAGTAATGCAATGTCTCAGAACGCAGACTGCAGATCTACTTATTTAAAGTCACATTAATGTGGCAGATTTTTTTTTGAAAACCTTATCATTTATTTTTAACTCACTAGTAAAGATTAGACTTATTATTATCATCATTGTTGTTATTATTAGTATTATTGTTGTTAAAATTATTAATAGTCATGGTGTTTTATTATCTGTACAAATTTATCTTAAATCTTTACCAACATTAAGGTAAAAAAAAATCACTGTTTTAACCAGAGAGAAGCTCTCTCTCTCTCTCTCTCTCTCTCTCTCTCTCTCTCTCTCTCTCTCTCTCTCTCTCTCTCTCTCTCTCTCACACACACACACACACGCACACACACACTGCTGTCCAGGTTATTATAAACTGAAAATGTATTTAAAATGAGACCTGCAGGTTTTAAATAAAGGACAACATGATGAATGTCGGTGGTGGACAAACTGACAAACTGGACAACAATGACACATATAACTTATATAACTTATAATGTGCACATATATATTCATTCATCCATTATCTTCCACTTTATTCTCTATTAGGGTCGCGGTGGGGTTCCCCATGCCCATCCAGGGGAGAACGTTTCGGGCGCTGGGCAGATACACCCAGGACAGGACGCCAATCTATCGCTGGGCATGTACACATATATACTTCTATATAATTATTCTCGCATTGAACTAAATTGTTTACAATTGTTTACTATCTAACAAATATAAAAAATGTATACAAATGAAATGCTACTGGTGATTAATGAAATATATAACTCTTATACATTGATCTTTATTAGAAGGTCAGAACATTTCAATCTCACTTCATTCCTTTTTCACTTCCTTTTGTCCAGCTGTCATTTCTTTCTTTATATGAGTTTGTTTGTGACCAACAAATAACATTTATTATTATTATTATTATTATTATTATTATTATTATTATTATTATTAATACATATAACACATAATACAGCCAGTAGTCCTGTTAAAAATTTGTTTTAGTCTTTTATCCCCCGTTATCATTCATATCTGTAATGAACTGATTTGAGTCACTGTTGTTGGTGCTGCTGCCGATGTTGTTGTTATTGTTATTATTAATTTTGTTAATGTTCCAGTTATTTCTTCCATTTAAAATTACTATCTGTATATACTATTTATAAAATTACTATTATGATTCTGTGTACCAATAAAGCTTCACAGAAACATGGCTTGATAAATGAACTGCAGATGAGTTTTTAGATTCCTGCATACATTTTTAAACATGTCTGAAGTGTCTCACATGATGAAGTGAAGGTTTCTCACATGATCCAGAAGTTTATATTCAGTATCAGTGCTTAATGACAACAAAGGCCTCAGCACGGTTCAGTACAGTCCTCAGTACAGATCTTACTACAGTCCAAAGTACAATCTAAAATCTTGTAAATACCAACAACAATAATAACAGATGTGGATCTGTGTTAATGTGAACACTACAGGATGTGACTGCAGAGCCATATTAGGAGTGTGAATGTGAATAATGTCATTCTGACATATATATGAAAAAAATATAATGATAATGTTTGGAAGGTTCAGCACAAGGTCGGTGAGAGAACAGAGGTGGGTGGAGCTCGTAACAAAGGTCATACTTAATAAAAACATTGTAAGGTTGAATAATATAAATATCTCAGTTTCTCTCAGAGCAGGTATTCTGGTGTGATTTCATTCCAGGATGAACCTCCTCGGTGTGATCCCAGCTCTCCTCCTGCTCCTCCACAACACTGCAGCTAAACTCTGCGCCGATGACACGTAAGAACCTCCTGCTTTTATATTATTTTAATATGGTTGGAAGTCTAAATGGTCTATTATGTGTATTTTTTATAGACATGTCTTAGGTTTTAGGTTTGCACATTATAACAGGAAAGGTGAATTAATTTATACAAATATCTAATCTCCCGGGTATTAAAGTGTGTGTTGCAGAGGGATTTTTTTCTTCATGTATTAAATATGACAAAATTAGCATTAAATGTGTTGATAAATAAGATTTTGAAACCAGTTGTTCACAGTTCAAATCCTAAAATGTTATCTTTTGGATGAATCTACTAACATTAATATAATATAAAGTTGTTTAAAAAAAATTTGTGCATTGTTAACCTTGACTATTTTTTATCGTCACACTGAGTTGTTTTAAAAAAAAAAAAAAAAAAAAAGTTCGTAACTTCATTTTGACTTCATTAAGGTTTAAATGGATGTTCGACATTTTTTTCAGGGTTTATCTGATGGCTTTAAACTCGCAGCCTATAGGGGGCTCCACTGAGACAATATGCGTGCATGTCACGACCCATCATCACCACGTCTCACTAAAGATCCACCTGGAGTTTGGTTCCAACAGTGAGGTTCTCCTGAAGGAACACAAAGTGAACTTACACTACTACCGCTGCATCCACTTTAAGGTCTGAACCTCTTTTCTTACACACAGTGATTAATAACGAGTTACAAAGTTGGTGGTTGTTCACAATGCGATGAAATAAAAAAAATCGTAAGGACACAATTTGTAAGATGATTTAGAAATATTAAAACTATAATTTAATGATGTAAATTATTTGGATGACAGCTGTTTCTCTGCAGTGCTCTGCATCTTTAGATGTTTCCTTTAAGAGCTCAGATCTAATCAGCTCATTAGCACGTCATCAATAAGTGGGAGTGTTACAGCAGGAACACTGAACCTACAGAATAAGTAATACAATCTTTATAGTATGGTACATAATATATAATAATAAAATAGACAGTCAGTGCTGCGGGTGAGTCCTGATGTTGAGAAAGCAGATGTGTGAATCATTTCCATTCTCACATTTCAGTCTATTTGCTGTTATTCTGATGGAATATATATATAGTTATATATATAAGTTATATTAGTGTTGCTGCAAAATTAGTGGCAATGTCTACCACCCTCTGTTAGATAGTTTGTCTGCTGTAGCATCAGGACATGTGGTTATGGTTATATAATGGATGTGATGTACAGTAATGTTCTCTCCAGGTTCCAGAGGTGGTCGTAGATACCCCGGCAACCGTGTTCCTTCGGATCACTGGACATAAAACACATGTGAACAAGACATCAAAGATCCTCATCCGACCCCAAAAACAAGTGGTGATCATTCAGACGGACAAACCCATCTACAAACCAGGACAACCAGGTGACGCCCCCTATGGGTTCCTCCCTGTTCATGTCATACCTCTCACAGTTTAAAGTGTTAATCTTTAGTCTAAGAGTCTTAGTCTAAACATGCTCCCTCTGTTGTATAGTTAATATAATAAAGTGTTCTGGTACAAGTTTTTTAATATAAACAAACCAAGAAAAATTAATTAAACATTTTCACTTCACTCCAAACAAAAGAACATGGGTTTATAGAACATGAACCCTCATTATGAGATGTACAAATATTAACAAATATTATTATTAGTTCTAATTACTACCTTATAAAGCCAAATTCACCATAATTTATTTTCTTGAACATTTTTATCTACATGTTGTTTTATAAAAAAAAAAAAAAAAATTTATTGTGTGTTTTTTTTCCCCCTGTAGTTAATTTCCGCATTGCGTCTCTGCGTCCCAGTTTCTTTACCTACAACCAAGACGTGGGTTGATTTCCATCATTTTTTTGTAGTTAATCTTAACATTAAACATTAATAACATGATGTTTGCATTTATACTTCAAAATCTTGATGAGTTTATTTGTTTTTTTGTTAAATGACATAATTTATTAAGAATCTCTACAGTTTATATTTAAGATGCATTTATTTAATTAATAATGTGTAAAACTCTCCTTTTTTGTTCCAGTTTCCAACAATTGAAGTCCAGGTACAGAGCACCATTCACTATTCAAAATTTTCTTTACATTTTTAAATTTGTGTCTGTTTTTAAACTGTTTTTGTTGTTATTTTAATTTCAGGATCCGAAATTTAACCGTATTGGTCAGTGGGTGAATGTCTCCACCATGAGCGGTATCGTGGATCTGTCGTACCCCACAAACGAAGACGCTCCACGGGGCGTTTACACCCTCACCGCCTGGAATGAAAGAAATGACATGTTCACACAAACATTCGAGCTGAAGGACTCCGGTATTTTATTCTTATGTTTTATATGCTTTTATATATTTAATGTTTAATAGTTAAGACTATTTTTTATATTTATTTGCTTTTTAAAAGATTTTTTTTAGGTTTGTTTTTTCAAATTCTTTATTTAATTCTTTCTTTCTTTCTTTTTTTCTTTCTTTTTTATTCTATGAGATGTTGTTTCTGTACTCCTGCTTTTTAATTTTTATTATTGTTTTTCTTCTTATATTGTAAGTGCCTTGTGTTTCTTGAAAGGCACATATAAAAATGCATATTATTATTATTATTATTATTATTATTATATTAACTTTATTGATCTGTAGATCATGAAACTGATATTAACAGGAAATGGTGCTTGGACCCCGATGTTCACCACATGCTGCTGTATGACTGATTATCTCTTTATTTTAGTTCCTTCGACGTATGAAGTGACTGTAACTGTTCCTGAAATCATCACCATCATGGACAAAAGTGCAACTGTGAAAATATGTGCAAAGTAAGAATGACGGCATACAGAACTGAAGTGTTTATATACAGTATAAGGTCCTTCTTGCTTCACACATGTTATTTTAAACCCTGAGGTGTCATAATATTATACATTATTTTGTCATTTTTATTGTACTTTTGTTTTGTAGAAATAAATACGGCAGATCAGTGAAAGGCTCCGTGTTTACCGTCGTGTGTCGGAGGAAAGAAGCTTCGACCCCTAAAAAAGTAGGAGTCAAGGACATCTGCATCGAATTCACTAAAAAGGTGAGACCTTTTTCTCAGATCTTATCAGATCTTATTATAGATCTATATATCTATAATATTATATATAATATATATATATATATATATATATATATATATATATATATATATATATATATATATATATATATATATTCTTTCTTGTTGTCTGCCTCATTTTGCATTTAAACATGTTATATATTCTTTGAGCTCTGTCTGTTTCTGTGTAATCGGTGTGTAATTTGGTTAATTGTTAGTTCATGTGAAGATCTGATAATCAATGTTGTTAAAAGTGATATAGAAAAAAATACTAAATCGAAACGTTTCAAACCATCCCAAATTTCTGTTAGAGCAGTATCACATTATTTATACTTAAATAATAACAAATTAAGTTAATGTTTAATAATAAATTCTGTGACTTTCATTAAAGCATATGTATATATTTTTTTATTTCAGACTCATCATGATGGTTGTGTCTCTCGTGAACTGGATCTGAGGGTGTTTGATTTAAACAGACGGTACTATCAGGATGAGATTGAAGTTAAAAGTGAAGTGAAAGATTTTGATACAGGTAAAAAAAAAAATCATCTCTTAATAAAAAGATAGATTTCAGGTCGTTACCAATAAACAGTGAGTGATGGGATAGGACCTTAATTAGATAATAAAACATGAATAATTAAATGTTGTGCTGGATCTATGTGTCTGTCATGATGTTGCAGCATTTTATCTGTATTATTTTTTCCCTCCAGATATTTAGACACCCTGATTAAAATGCCTGATTTATTATGTCTTGTGTGTTAAATGTGTGTGTAATGTGTGTTTAATGTGTGTGTAATGTGTGTATTTTGTAGGTAGAATTTTGCATGGGTCCAAAAGCATGATTGTGACCCCCGACGTTATCACTATGACGTTTGACGAATCACCGCCTGTCTTTAAAGTCGGTATGCATTATATAGGACAGGTGAATACACTGCAGATCATTCCACATGCTTCATTCACATGCAAACTTATTTAATTTGACTGTTTTAGGGTGCTATAATGGTTACTTAGTTTGCAAAATGATTTAGTTCAAAAGACAAATACTGTGATTGCATTGTATCTCTGTCGACATCTAACCATCTGCCATCAGAAGTGCTTCATTATTAAAAATGTTCCTCCTGTTTGTAATCAAAGGTTAAATGATCTCTGTATTCATAAAACATGTTCTAAAACTTATATAACACTTTTTTAAAAAATAGTACATTGTCACAAAGCAGCTTTACGGTGTCGTAAGCCTTTAAACCCCCAAAGAGCACGCTGAAGCGACAGTGGCAAGGAAGAAACCTTGTGAGGACCAAGGCTCAGTGGGGGACTCATCCTCCTTGAGTGGGGGGTGGTGTTGTAGTAGTACAATACAAATATTACAGATAATAATAAAACTAGGGCAGCATGTTCTCCCCTGGTCTGTGTGGGTTTCCTCCAGATTCTCTGGTTTACTCCCACAGTCCAAAAACATGGATTCAAGGTAAATTGAGTGCTCCAGATTGCCCCATATAGTGTGTGTTTGTGTGAGTGAGTGTGTGCCCAGTGATTGATTGGCGTCCTGTCCTGGGTGTATCTGCCCAGCGCCTGAAACGTTCTGCCCTGGATGGGCATGGGGAAACCCCCCCCCCCACAACCCTAGTAGAGGATTAAGCAGAAGATAATGGATGGATACAATTATAAAACTGTTACGAATACGAATATTACCATGATGTTGTAACAAAATGTCAAAATGTATTTTTATTTATACATCAGCATTCACTATATAATAGAACTTCCTGTTCTCTGTTCTCATTTCAGGTTTATTTATTATTTTCTATATAATTACTGATCATTTAAACCATATAAAGTCATATGTTAAATAAACTTTATTAATAAAGACTCACTGATCATGTTTATTTAAATTGATGTTTTATTTTTATTTAAATTTGTTTATTTTTAATAGGTCAGTGTATCTGGGCCACGCTCCACCCCCATAAAGAGAAGACATGTCTACCTGACTGTCAAGAAGGACAAAGAAGTCATTGCAGAAAAGACAGTGACCACGAACGACAAAGGGATCGCAACCTTTTCCTTCGATACCAAAAATTGGGGCGATTCTTTTGTCAGGCTGTATGTGAGTACAGCCTGATATAAAGTTTATAATATCAATTTAAATAGACATGATGAACTGCTACGATTAATAATCAATCATATTTAAAAAAATCAAATAGAATAAATACATACATGTTTAAATCTATAAACAAAAAAGATCTCCAGAATAATCAATGAGCTGAATAATGTGATGCTGTTTTATTATCTTTTGTTTGTTTTATAGAGGATTTTATATAAATTCAGGTTTTAAAGTTTGAACACAGTTCATCCATTTTTACGTACTTAGTATTTTTTTACAATACGAAGAAGTTTTACAAATAAGTATACAAATAAAGATGTATATTATGTACAGAAGTTCAGAATCAATCGAAAAATACAAAACAAGAGAGGTACAAAAAATAAAGAGAGAGCGAGAGAGAGCGATAAAAAGAAAGACAGACACAGTTCAATCAAAGATCACCTTAAAAATATTAAGGTTTTTAAATTAATTAAATAAATTAATTGATAATGGATCTGAAAGGAACGGAGCTCAGGTGTTGCTATGTTATATTTTACACTAATAATTAATTTTATTAATATTAAAGTTTAACAAAACAAATAAGCTTTTAATCTTAATGTTTTAGTTTATATATTAAAATTTTTAAATGTAGTTTAATTTTTATAAAATTTTTAATATGTAATATTTAATTATTAATGGTCATATTGTTTTAATATAATTATAATGAATTACATTTACATTTAGTCGTTTAGCAGATGCTTTTATCCAAAGCGACTTACAAATGAGAACATTCTGCAGAAGTTCTGCAGAAAACCAACTACACTGTAAATTCATCAAACCTGAATTTTTTCCCTCCATTTAAATTATTATTTTTTTTTTTACAACAGGTTTCTGTTCATAGAAAAAGTATTGAAGTATTTTGTTTATATTCGTTATATCTTTCTCTTTGTTTATTCGTTCTAATTAGGCTCGGTATCATAAACATAAGCATCACAAAATGGATGATGACTCAATACGCAAACCCAAGCCTGCCGAAGCTTTACGCACGCTTGAGTCGTTCTACTCCAGAAGTAAGAGTTTCCTGAGACTGTCACTTCCCACCGAGCCGTTCAGCTGTGGGAAGGTGGCCACGGTGATGGCGAAGTACCTGATACACGGCTCCACCCTCAAACACAAGCAGAAAACCCTGCCCATCTTCTACATGGTACGTCGGATTAACACTCACTGACATTAAAACATTACACTGATGGATTACATGCTACTTATATTTCACATAAATAATGAAGCCTGCATTTCCCCTGCTTCCTAACATCTCTGAAATCCTTCTGGAATGAATGTGTGTGTGTGTGTGTGTGTGTGTGTGTGTGTGTGTGTGTGTGTAGGTGATATCCAAAGGCAGGGTGGTTCAGCATGGACATGTCGTCATCTCCGTTGACTGGAGAAAAAGTAAATAATCATTTAAATTATCAAAACAAATCCAAGAACTAAAAAAAGGTCTGGTCTGATTAAAAAAAGTGTTTTTATTGGCTCAACACACAAGAGAACTTAACATAGAGAAAAAATACATAAAAGCTTCAGGATACCTGAACGTTACACCTGCAGGAGCTCTTTATTACATCCCATTTAGATTCCAATCTTTTTAAAAAGTCCTATCACAAAGTTTAAGATTTTGTGCGAGCGGTGAGGTCAGACACTGATGTTGGGTGAGAAGCCCTAAATCACAATCTTCATTATAGTTCATTGGAGGTCAGGGCTCTGTGTCAGTGATCAGTCAAGTTCCTCCACACCAGAGCATCCCGCCAGGACTTTATAGACAATGCTTTGTGCACAGTCTTAATGGAACAGAGCAAGGCCTTCCCCAAACTGTTCAATCATTGGAAGCATATAATGGTCTAATGCTTCTGATTTTCACAGGGCGCAATCGAGGAAGTGTGTGGTTTACTCTGGACAATGTGGAGATGATTAACCCCATCGCTCAGGTGGTGATATATGCCCTCCTGCCCACTCGAGAGGTCATAGCAGACAGCAATAACTTCCCCATTGAGCTCTGTTTAAACAACAAGGTTAGTAAGAAGTTACCCAAACATTCATATGACTGATGTATGTATGTATGGAAGGAGGCGGGTCTAAGAACTGATTTTAATACAGAATGAGCTTATTAAAGATCCTGTATATAATTTTTCAGAGACGTTCTGTCATGTGTTTTATTGTGTGTTATTATATTATCGTAACCTCTCCTCGTCTTCCTTTAGGTCTCGCTGAACTTTAACCCTCCCCAAGAGCTTCCACGAGAAGATACGGAACTGACACTCAAAGCTCATCCAGGTTCACTGTGTTCACTGAGGGCCATCGATCAGAGTCTGCTGCTGATGCGACCGCACAAGGATGTGACCGTTCAGTCTGTACGAGAACCGTAATAAAATCTACATACCGCAACCGACGTGATTTACACTTCTGAAAAAATTACTATTACTATAGCAATAAATCAGGGCGGCACAGTGGCTTAGTGATCAGCGCTAAGGATTCCCGGTTCGAATCCCCATCTGGGTGGAGTTTCCATGTTCTCCCCGTGTTCCCGTGGGTTTCCTCCTTGTTCTCCGGTTTCCTCCCACGGTCCAAAAACATGGATCAAGTCAACTGAGTTCTCCTAATTGCCCCATATAGAGTGTGTGTGTGTGTGTGTGTGTGTGTGTGTGTGTGTGTGTGTGTGTGTGTGTGTGTGTGTGAGTGAGTGTGTGCCCAGCGATAGATTGGTGCCTTGTTCTGGGTGTATTTGCCAGGCACCCGAGACCCCCCCCCCCGCGACCCTAATAGAGGATAATACATTTTTAATAACTTTTAATCTTTTAGTTAGGTTTTAATTTTTACTTTAAAAGTTGTCACTTCGGATTTTTATTAAACTTTAGATTTAGTTTTACGGCATTATTAGGAAACACGGGATCGATTTTTTTTGTGCTGACTGTGACTGTGTTTCATTGCTGCCACCTTGTGGAACTAATTCGTTACTACATTTTAGCGGTATTAAAAACCACTGGTCAAATTCAAAAATAGAAATATTCAATTAAAGCAGAGCTGATTTTACGTTTTATTTCTATGGAAAAAATATTTTAGTAACAGTTTAGTAAACTGATTTGAGGTTTAATTTGTGTGATATGATAACAATGGTGTGCAAATACTAAATTTATAAAATTATACTTTGAATAATAATACTGTAAGTATAACAGTATGATAGTATAATAATGGTATTAGTATAAAATCTAAGAGTGAAATCTATATCTGATGATGATAAATAACCAGCTCAGGTTCTCTCATTCTTTTATGTTTCTATTATGTTTTATTATTTCAGGTCTTTAACCTGCTGCCTGTTCAGTCTCTGTATGCCTTCCCAAATTACCTCACAGACAAGGATATGTTCCCATGTTTGTCCAAACAACCATTCACTGATGCAGAGCCCAGGAGTCACATCAGGCTTCCTTTTAATGGACACAATGTCTACAGCATGTTTATGGTAAAAACTAATATTTCATTTTCAAACAATGTGGATTTTAGAAAATATATAAAGCTAATTCATCATTGGAAAAAGAATCTAAAACATTTACATAAAATGTATCTTGAAACAATTATATATATATTTAAAATAGGACTAAAAAACAAGCATCAGTTGTTTTATCTTGTGGATGTAAAATCAAAAACATCAGCGATTTGTGTTTGTGTTGACTTTTAGGATTTATTTTATATATTTTTAATTTTCCTTTAGTATATCGGAATGAAGGTCATTACCAATGGTGAAGTCATGGACCCAAAGAAGTGCGACCGTACGACTCCGGGCGGGCTCTTGTTTCAAGGCTCAGGTTTCACTTTAAAAAATAAATAAATTAATTTATATCAATATTTTTCTACCTTGTAAATTCAATTCTGTTGAGACAATGAATTTTCCATCCTTAGGTGATGATGAGAATTTGGATGAACCTGTTCCTGTTATCAAACCTCCACCTGGTGCAGAGGTGATTCCCCCAGAGAAGAAGGAGCGCAGATTTTTCCCTGAGACCTGGATTTGGGATCTGGTTCCAATCGGGTCGGTATTGCAGTCACGGTTTCCTGAACTGATCTGATTTTTCAGAACTTAATCATTAATCCGTTTCTTTACAGTAAATCTGGAATGAAGGTCTTTAATAAGACGGTGCCGGACAGCATCACTAGGTGGGTCGCCGGGGCGTTCTGCACGTCTCACGATGGGTTTGGAGTGGCTCCAAAAGCCGAGTTCACTGCGTTCCGGCCCTTCTTCGTGAGCCTGAATTTCCCGAACTCGGTGGTCAGAGGGGAGGTGTTCAAACTCAAAGCCACTGTCTTTAACTACCTCCAGGGCTGCATGGCGGTGAGCAGAACCATCTCATCCAATCAGAATGCTTATCCACACAGAGCTTCACTGATGATGTATAGAGCTGCACCATGTGAGGGGATGAGCTGAAACTTTAGAAACATAAACACAATTCCTGATCACTATAAAATTAATTTAATTTAAAGAACTGAAGGTTTTAATCACTGTTTTATTTTTAAAACAAATATGTGCTCACTTATATTTCTCCCGCTCTTTTTTCTCTGTCACAAAACTGAATGTTAGCTGCAGTTTCTTCTGCTTTGTAAAAACTCGCTCTGTTCCCACTGTGTGCACGCCTCATCATCTCACATTTGTTTTATTGCATTTTCACCTAGATTTGATCACATGGCCTCCCCATCAGCTGATATTCAGCGGTTTTATTGGTTAGTTGTAACCAGGGTGTGTGTTTTTCTGTTTAAGTTCAGTCAGTGACAGTATTTGGGGTTTTGATGGAACCTGTAAGCTGGAAGTAGTTTGTTGTACCTGTTAAGCGCAAGGTTTGGATGTTGAGAGTAGTTAAAATTCACGTTGTCACTTTGTCTACATCAGCAGTTTTAATACAACAGTGAGAAGTAAATCTCCATGATCTCCTTCATGACCGACAGCAACTTTACTTTTGGCTGCTCCATTTATACTCCACACAGTTTACATACAGCCTCGTCGTTTTTGAGGTTATTCACCTAAACTTAAATACTTAAATAAGGTGTACACAGCTCTAAAGAGAGGTGATCACTGATTGGTTGAGGTAAAAAGTAATTCTTGTAATAGGTTACAGTGTGTGTGTGTGTGTGTGTGTTTGTGTGTGTCTCTCACTCTGTTTTAGATGAATGTATGGTTGGCGCCCTCTGAGATGTACACAGCGAAGCATTGTAAACACTGCAGGTATAAAGTCTGTCTGTGTGCCTTTGAGAGTCACACCTTCACCTGGATCATCACGGCTCACGCTCTCGGTGAGAACAGGTCTCATCTGTAGCTCATTTAAACTCTACAGGTCTTACCATCAGACAGAATTCAAAGAAAGTTCAGAGACTTTAGTCTTCAAATGTACATTAATACAACGTACCTGCCCCTCTTCTCCTCCAGTGCAGACCCATCCTGCTGCCCCAGAGCTCATCTGCACCCTGAAACCATTACTGTGCTTCACCAAGGCTTCACCCAACAAAGGGTTTAGACTCACAATGGAGGGTTTTTTTTTGGAGACCAGGTGGCTTAGTGGTTTGCATGTTCTCCTCTCAGTGCTAGGGATTCCCGGTTCGAATCTCAATCTGGGAGGAGTTTGCATGTTCTCTGTCTGCATGTCTGTGTGGGTTTAATCCGGGTTCTCCGGTTTCCTCCCACAGTCCAAAAACATGGATCAAGGTCAATTGAGTTCTCCAAATTGCCCCATATAGAGTGTGTGTGTGTGAGTGAGTGTGTGCCTAGCGATAGATTGCCGTCCTGTCCTGGGTGTATCCGCCCTGCGCCTGAAACGTTCTCCCCTGGATGGGCATGGGGAACCCCCCCGCAACCCTAATATAGGATAAAAGCTGAAGATAATGGATGGATGAAAGTTAGGATGAGGACCTGACATGAACAGAAGTCACTGTAAATGTATATTTAAAAAATGTGTGTGTGTGTGTGTGTGTGTGTGTGTGTGTGTGTGTGTGTAGGTAAGGTAAGTTTCACTGTGACAGCCGAGGCGGTGAACTCGAAGCATCGCTGTGGCAGCACTGCAGTAACGGTTCCTGAGATCGGGCGCGTTGATACCGTTACAAAGGACATGCCGGTGCTCGTAAGTTCACACCATCATTATAATATAATATAATATAATATAATATAATATAATATAATATAATATAATATAATATAATATAATATATAATATAATATAATATAATATAATATAATATAATATAATATAATATAATATAATATATATTATTGTATATAATATTTAATGTGAATCATGATGTCACAATGCAAACATGTCATGAAACTTACAAAATACTTTTCATTAATTCAGATTTAAAAATGTCATGAGTGCCGGTTCATTGTTACATTCATATTTACACCGTAGCTTACATGTAACCATAGTAACCCACACACACTGTAGATAAAGTGATGTGATGGTGTATATGTGATTAATTAGGGGCTGATTAATGATGTAATTGTGTGTGTATTACTGATAACTTGTTAATTCTGGTTGTTTTTGTATTTGTGATTCTTGTGATTCAGGTGTGTTTTTGTTGGTATCAGTGTGATGGTGTGTGATTGTTACTCTTTTTATCTGCTGCTCTACTTTCAGGCTGAAGGAATGAATCGGATCGTCAGACACAATGGTCACATCTATTTATCAGGTCAGAATTCTTCTTACATTCCCGTCATCCATTTTTAATCTTCACTGATGACTGAGTTACATTACATTACGTTACATTACGTTACATTACGTTACGTTACATTACATTACATTACATTACGTTACGTTACATTATATTACGTTACGTTACGTTACATTGTGTTACATTACGTTACATTACATTATATTACGTTACGTTACGTTACATTACATTACGCTACGTTACATTACATTACATTATGCTTCCTTTTCGTTACATTACATTACATTACATTACATTATATTACGTTACGTTACATTGTGTTACATTACGTTACATTACATTATATTACGTTACCCTACATTACATTACATTACATTACATTACATTACGCTACGTTACGTTACATTACGTTACATTATACTACATTGTTTTATTACATTACATTACGCTACGTTACGTTACATTACGTTACATTATACTACATTGTTTTATTACATTACATTACATTATGTTACATTACATTACATTACATTGGTACAGTCCTCGAATGTGTATATCCCTGCTGTAGTTTAAATAATTCTCTTGTAATCTCTCTCTCTTGTACCCACAGTGCTTTAAACCTGAACTCTTATCCAACAGCACCACTAAACCACTCACAGACCTGAATGAGCGGGTGCTCCAGGCTCGCTGAGGGGCGGGGCTTGTTTCATTCTGTGACTGTACTTGTATTCCTCTCTTTATTAGATAATCATGTTAAAATGCCGATTGAACTGACTCTGCCTGACGTGTACGCCAACAAGTCTGCCAAGGCCACCTTCTCTATAATGGGTGAGTTCATGCTCACTGAAAATCAAAGCCAGACATGGACAGGGTGGTCAGGGTGTTGGGCTATCAATCTGAAGGTTGGTGTTTCAAATCCAGTGTGGGTCCTTGAGCAAGACCCATAACCCTCATTGCTCCAGGGATGTTGTGATTAACCCTGTGTTCACCTTGTAAGACGCTTTGGATAAAAGCATCTGCTAAATGACCAAATGCAAATGTATTTATTGTTAAAGTTGTAACTGAAGTTTTAAAATATATTTTCCTCAGGTGATCGAATGGGCCGAGCTCTGAACCATCTCCCGAACCTCGTGGCTTTACCGTTCGGCTGCGGAGAGCAGAACATGCTGCTGTTCACCCCAAACGTCTACATCCTGCAGTACCTGCACAGCACCCATCAGCTCACCCATGACGTCAAGAAGAAGGCTAGAAAATACCTCATCACCGGTGACGAAATGCCACTATTATTATAATTATTATTAATATTATAAGAATCTTTAATTAGATCATGTTTATAATAAGTTTGAATGTTCTTTGCAGGTTATCAGAGACAGCTGATGTTCAAACGTGATGATGGCTCCTACAGCGCTTTTGGGATGAACGATCCATCAGGCAACACATGGTGAGAGCGAGAACAACAGAACAGTACATCAGAGACAGAGCCCGAGACCTTAAACGTGACGTCGTTAGTTAATTAGTGATGGAGATGAGATGGTGGTATTTGGTTGAATGTGTGTGTTTGTGTTTGTTGTAAATGTTAGAACTCACAGACTCGTCGTGCTTTTGTTCTCAGGCTGACGGCGTTCGTGATGAAGTCGTTCGTAGCTGCTAAGCGTCATGTGTTCATAGCTGATGAGGACGTGAATCAGGCAAGCAGCTGGCTGGGACAGAGGCAGCGGGACGACGGGTGCTTCGATTCAGTGGGGCAGCTCATTCGCAACTACATGAAGGTCAGGAAACGGACATGTGACTCCGTTCACTGACGTACTGTTATCACATAACGCAAATGTAATTGCACAGGATTATCACAGATTTAATAAAATAAAATGTTAGTTTTGTGATTCTATCGTTACAAATATAAATGTAAGTTAAAATCCTTTCCCTTGTACATTCTGTGGTTCGGGTTTAATGCTGCAGCATCTTTCTGTTAATAAATATTACAGTCACATGACATCATCTACATCATCTGCTCTCAAAATGGACTGATGAGTTCAGGACGACTTGGTTCTTAATCTCAGCACCATGCGTCCTGAACCTGAATACATCATACACAACACCTGATATGAACTGTGCAGCACGGTGGTGGAGGATTCATTTAAGCTCATTTTACAGATTGGTTTTTATTTTTAGTGCAAACTGAAATTTATTTTAAATTTATTTTTCACTGCAAAAAAAAATACATCTTAACAAGTCAGAAAATCTTAAAATGTGTGACAAGTCTTGTTTTTGAGATTTCTAAGTGAGACAAATAATCAGTTTTTTAAATTTTTTTTCTTATTTTTAGAAATCTTAAAAATAAAAAAATAAAAAAAAGGGGGGGGGGCGCAGCTACGAATAACAATCAGGTTTGATGAACTTACAGTATAGTTGATTTTCTCCATGGCTTCTGACTTGTGGTGTTCTCATTTGTAAGTCGCTTTGGATAAAAGCGTCTGCTAAATGACTAAATGTAAATGTAAATGTAAATCTTAACAAGATAAATGTACTCACTATATTGGCAGATCATTTTTTGTGTTTTTCTCATTTTTCATGTAGATTTTTTTGCAGTTTAATGATGATCACAGAGTTATATTCACATTCTGACAAAAAAAAAAGTTATTTAATGATTTTATATAAAAGTCCATAGTAATTTTCTATTTATATATGTTTTTATAATAATAAATATTAAATTAACAGATGTAATGTAATGTAATGAATGTTGTTGGTTGTCAGGGCGGAGTGGAGGATGAGATCACTCTCACAGCGTACGTCATAGCTGCAATGCTGGAGTCAGGAACCGATGTGTCCGTAAGTAAACGCTTTACATTAATCTAAATGATTTATATTGTTTATATATATTATTAAAGTCACAGTGAGGTCAGATGTTCCGTCAGGAAGGTCAATAGAGATACAATATAATGTTTATGTTTAATTCTCCTTGTTACTATAAATCACAGTAATTAGAATGTTTTTATATCGACCTGATGTGTGTCCGTTGCACCACCGTGTTAATACACCCATCACTGGTCACCATGTTAGTCACAAGGGTTACGAAGTTAGTTGCAATTCGCCAGCTTACCACCAGATGTCACACATCCCACAGTGCTCCTTTAAAGCATGGTCCAGAGGCTTTATGGTTCTCTCTCTTACTGCATTTATCTGTATGTTCTGTTTGGAATGACAGGATCCCGTAGTGAATAAAGGCCTGGAGTGTCTGAGAAGAGCATCTCATAAGGTGATCTCCACCTACACCATGGCTCTGATGTCCTACACCTTCACCCTCGCCAACGACAAACACAAGAGGCACTCGCTGTTTACACGGCTGAACAAACGAGCCATCGTCTCAGGTTATTAATTATAATACAATACACAGTAATAATATACAATAATAATAATGACTTCATCAACTCCTGATGGTCACTGAGCTTCATGATGTCTCAGGATAGTGGGTTCTGGTGAGAGGAGACGGGGTGTGATGGTTTGTGGTGAGAGAGGAGGAGGTGGGATGATGGTGTGATGTGGTCAGTGGGATTTTCAGGGGATTATTGGTGCAGATTAGAGGATACATATGGGGGTGTAAATGTGGAGGAAGTTCATTATTAAGCGTTTTGTAAACTTTAGAACTTTAGGAGGGTGTTTTTATTTAATGGGTGGATTGATGTTTATTGGAGATTGAAGTTCTGCTGTCTCTCAGAGGGTAGGAGACACTGGAGCAGAGAACATGCTCATGGGAAAGTGGACTCTTTGGAGGTGGAGATGACCTCCTACGTGCTTCTGGCTCTGCTCTCTGGACCCACCATTACGAAGTTTGATATTCATTACAGCTCCACCATCGTGCACTGGCTCATTCACCGTCAGAATCCTTATGGAGGCTTCATCTCCACACAGGTACGCATCACTTCACAGAGTACCACACCTCACAGTGTTACGTGGGTTCTCTGTACGTTCCACATGATTCTTAAAGTGGCTTTAAAGTCTGTCAGAAGTCTTCAGTCTGATCCCAAATTATTGTTCATTCATCAAAATACAACACAAGAATTTATGTGTTCCTCAGTTTTGGGATCCATCCATCCATTATCTTCCACTTCATCCTCTATTGGGGTCGCGGGGGGTTCCCCATGCCCATCCAGGGGAACGACTCGGGTGCTGGGCAGATACACCCAGGACAGGGCGCCAATCTATCGCTGGGCACACACTCACACACACACACACACACTATATATGGGGCAATTTGGAGAATTCAAAATACTTGATCCATGTTTTTGGACTGTGGGAGGAAACTGGAGAACCCGGAGGAAACCCAGCCGGACACGGGGAGAACATACAAACTCCGCCCAGTTTGGGATTCGAAGTGGGAACAAACTCTATTTATATTCATGTAGATTTAACATCATACAAAAAGATTTGAACGAATCTTTTCTTTTGTCTCGTCCGGTGCTCAGGACACTGTAGTGGCCCTTCAGGCCCTGTCTCTGTACAGTGCTGCCACCTATCATCCAAAAGGCAAAATGATCGTGAAACTGACGACACCGGCCGCCAAGAACATGAAGTTCCATTTGAATCAGAAGAACAGACTGCAGTATCAGGACAGCGAGCTGGACGAGGTGGAGGGGAAGTTCCTGATTAAAGCAGAGGGCAGTGGAACTGCGTATTTTCAGGTCTGCATCACTTTCTATTCTCTTTTCTTTACCTTTTTCATCCATTTCTTTACTCCCTCATTACGTCGATCTGTACTTTCTTTGCATCCTCTCCTCATTTACCGACTTTAACCTTTACTTTATGTTCTATAACTGTTTTGTCTCCGTTTTAACAAGATTTATTATTTCTTTCCCCTCTCCTTTCTTTCTTTTTATTCACATCTTGTTTTTTTATATATAATTCTTTTTATTTTTTAATAATCCCTTTTGTTATTTCTTATTTTCTTTATTCATTCTGTCTCATTTAATTTGACACTCGATTATCTTCCTGTCATTTCTTTACTTTTTTTTCCCCACTTTATTATTATAATTTTTTTTATTGATTGTTTATGTCGTATTTTGGGTTTCATTTCAGTTTACACTTCAGTACAACATTCCTCCTCCTCATGATCACTCCATCTTCAGTATTCATGTTCGTTCCAAACATAAACATCACTCTCACCACCGAAGACTCGCGCTAACCGTCACCGTCAGGTACAGAGTTATTTAAGTTTGTTTGATGTTTTGTAAGAAATTTGTGTTAAACGTTCTGTAATTACAACTTGCAACATTTTATGTATTTGTGTTAGCTCCCAGTTTAGATTAGTATTTATTTATGTGTTTGATTCTGTACACGTTACACATGTATTAGTGTTAACTGTTTCTTTCATTAGATGATTTAATTAATTTTAATTTTATCTGTTTGTTTGTTGGTTGTTAATGTCTGCAGGTATAATGGACACAGAAAAGAGACCAACATGGTGATCATCGACCTCAAGCTTCTCTCTGGCTTCTCGCTGATCGCCGACTCGGTGAAGAAAGTGACGGAGGTGATGAGACAGTTTCACTTATTATGATGGATTTAACACTTTAATTCATTTATTGTCTGACCTTATTATATTTTATATATTATATTATATTTTACAAGGTTTCTTATGTTTGTTCTTTCAGTCGAAGGATGGAACTGTGAAACAAGTGGATCAAAGAGACGGTCATGTGATCATCTATCTGAATAAAGTAAGAACAGAGATTTATTATTATTATTATTATTATTATTATTATTATTATTATTATTATTATTATTATTATGTATTCTTTTTTAAGCCTCAGATGTTCAGTGTAATTCAGAGGGCTGTGTTTCTGTGGAATGTACAGATTAGTAACTAACGCTGAGAAAGTTTGATTTTTTTAGTAATCAGTATTAAAAACAGATCATAATTAATGAAATATACTTTCTCACCAGGTCAGTGTGATATGATTCATTAACAGAATGTTTACAAGCCCCTCGCATTTGATCTGAAGTGTTAAAGATTATAAATGTCAGCTGAAAGAGAATCATGTGGAAACTGTTCATTAAAAAAAAAAAAAGAAATTAATTTATATGTTCAACTTTTCAAGTTACTGTCACCTCCATCAGCAGCATGAGGAGAGAATTTACATCCTTAATTTTAAACAAATTTAATTATACAACACTTCTTATCTTTTTATTTTTGCTTTAAGAAATAACAGAGACTCGAAATGTTACTCTATTTTTTCACCGGTTGTAATTGATTATAATATGATTTCTCACAGCTGAAACATGGATGGATAAAGGTCTACACTTTAGAGATCGAGCAGGACTTCGATGTGTACCACCTGCGGCCCGCTGTGGTGAAGGTGTACGATTACTACGAACTCAGTAAGAACTAATAAACACTCACAGATGTTTAACTGTTTAATGTTTACAGATGTTTACCTGTTTAATGTTTACAGATGTTTAACTGTTTACAGATGTTTAACAGTTTAATGTTTACAGATGTTTAACTGTTTAATGTTTACACTCACCGGCCGCTTTATTAGGTTCAACTCCTCATTTCTGCTCTGAACTTCTATTTAACAATGTGTTCAAAGTTTGTAGTTCTGATTTAATGTCACATTCATCATCCTTGATATCGCTCAGTTTAAAGGGGGGGGGGGGGTCATTCTGTGTAATAATAAAGCCATAATGTACGAGAGGACGTGGCATTATTCTAAATAAATCCCATAGAGAGGTGTTTACTGTACTTTACTAATAAGTCAAGTACTAATAACACCCCGTGATTTATTCACGATAATACAATAAAACCTCGAGTGTCTGATTGCTTAAAAAAACACTTACAAACACACTATAATAAAAACAAGCTTTGATTCAGAAATGTGTTTATTGAGAACAAAATCGTTAAGAATCTGGTTTTCTTAGTAATCTTGGTTTTCTTACAATCAATTACTGCCATCTGGTGGCCAAATTACAGAATGCAGTTTACAGAAAACATTGCGAAAATAATTTTCATCACGCATTGATTCGAATTGTGACGCGCACAGAGGTGTGTAATTGTTAATGATGTCACGACTGGACGAATGGCTCAGCCAATCAGATTTAAGAATAGGAACTATCCGTTTTATAAAGAGCTTTAGCAGTGACGCTAACTGTATAAATATAACGTCAGCAATAAACCCAAATCTGTTTATCTCACTGGTTCTGACTGAAGTGTTTTTATTTTCTGATGAATAATTAATGATTTTTATGTATTTTCTCTTCTTCAGGTGACACAGCGGTTACTTACTACACTGTACCATGTTCATAATTAAACCCATCATCATCTTCATCATCATCTTCATCATCATCACCATCACCTTCAGAACTTCAGCCGATCTGTGGATTATTTTACAGTTACAGGTTCCACTCTGGTTTGGTTCACTGCAGTGAGCAGATATTGAATTAATGTTTCAATTGAAATAATTAGTCTTTAATAATTATAACGCTTTTATACAAACATTGATCTGATTTCATTTGGCTGCTGATGAATCCCGTAAATCCCGTAGTATTTAGTGATTATATTTTATAATCTAAACTTTAATGTCATTATAAATCCTTTATTAATCATATCTGCTGACGAACTGCATAATTTCAATAAAAACAAGTTATAAATGATTCAGTAAAATCTACAGACGTCATGAAAAGGAGATTCAGAGAGAATCAATCTGTCTGTGAAGAGGTTGTACATAATGTTTCTCTCACGGTGCTTCAGTCGCTCGTTTGCTTCAAATTTAGCAAAATTCTGTTAATAAAAGTTGCAGAGTTTGTGTAATTTTACATTAATTACGAATAAAATGGAAATGTAATCAGCATTTTTATGTCAAAAGAAATGTGTCTTTATTTACATCAAGTCTTTTCCTTTTTTTTATTTTATGGAATTATAAAGTTTCTTTTTATTTTCTACAGAATTTTCATCAACATTTGTATCAGTGCAGCAACATTTAAATAACGTGTTCAGAGTGATCTGTCAATATGATAGTGTTTGTAGAGAACACACGCACAGATAAACTGTATTTCAAAGCATGCACACTTAAAGGATAATTATTTTTCTGATTTTACATATACATACAATTAAATACAATATTTAATTTTTTATTATATATATAACTATATAAACAGTTTATAAATTGCAGACTTTTTAGTATTAAAATATAAGATTATACTGTATATATATATATATGTATATATATATATGTATATATATATATATATATTCCTGCATTCGTTTGAAGTTCCTGCTTATCGTCACCAGATGGCAGCATTTAGCTGTCTTCATAAGGCCTCCTTCATGCTTCAGTTTAACATCGTGTACGTAAAGACAACCTGCGGTGTCCTGTTCTATTTTTATGTGTATTACTAAAGTGTTCCACTAGAGGGCAGAACAAAGCCGAATATATATAGCTATGTTCAGTAAACACGGTATATAGATAATTTTATTATGAACATAAATTATTATACAAAAAATGTTTGAGATTAAAATATAAATAACATCAAACGCAATTAGCAAGGCCGAGTAGTATAAATGTATTTAAATTAAAAGTATCACCTGCATTCGTTTGAAGTTCCTGCTTATCGTCACCAGATGGCAGCATTTAGCCGTCCACACGAGGCAGGACTTTATGCTTCAGTTTAACATCGTGTTCGTAAAGAACCTGCGGTGTCATGTTCTCTACTCTTATGTGTGTTACTAAAGTGTTCCACTAGAGGGCAGAACAAAGCAGAATGACCTTACATGATGTTGACCTGGGTGTAGCTGTACAGGTATGTTCAGTAAACACGGTAACGCTTGAGATCAGACTTCAGAGAATTCTGCACTCACAGCAGAAACAGTGTCAACAGCGCCACCTTGATTAATTATTGGTAAGATCACAAATCAAAGACATGAACCTAATAACATCACTAATTAGAGATTTACATAAATAATCCCAGCTCTGTCCATGGACCTGATTATCAGAGAACAGCGTAAAGACGACTAACAGAGTCCTCTTTACAGAGGAACAGATGAACTACAGAATAGAACAGTAGAACTACAAAGTCCATCTGTATGATCACTGGAGCTGATTTAATGTACAATATGGGCAAAAATAATATAGTCTGTAATATATGTCTCATATCATCTAATAGATGTCTATACCCGTTCATACTTTCAGGTAAAGAGTTTGAACAGTTAGAACACAGAGGAATAAAGACAGAGCGTCCGTACAGTATTACAGCAGGTTCTCTCTCAGTAATCTGATCCGGGTCGTTAGTGTACGAGCTGAATGAGTGTCAGGTTCCAGATTCAGAACGAACTCCAGCAGGTGTATCAATATAAAACAGGTAAAGTTTCTTGGTTAGTGTTAGTTTAATGGTTACCATGACGACAAAGACCCAGTAACCTTACAATACAATGATGTACTTTATACTGTAAATTTATAAATAATACTTAAAACCTGTTGTACATAAAAAAACTAAACAAGATTACTTCCCCAAACTGTTTCCCTGAAAGTTAGAAGCATTTAAACCCTGTGTGAATGAGACTGAATAAAAGAATCTAAATGTAATGATTAAGAAGTGTACATACAATACATTTCTTTCTATAGCACATGTTCTATTTACTTTCAAATAGATGTTAAACATTTGTTTTTTGTATTTCATTATTAAATTAATAATCATTACGAGATCCTTAATAACGAGACGTTCAGACGTTTGTGATGCTTGAAAACATTTATTACTCACTAAATAATACAGTCTCTCAAAGTGACCTAGTACCAAACACAGAACCTTTACAAAGTCGAACGGATTTGTGTGCAAAGAGCAGAAAATAAACACGCGAGAGGAAAGAGATTAAAATACTGGAGACAAGAGAGCATCGGAACTCCGACTCCACAGATTGTGAAGCAACAACATTCAACGGAAAGATTTTTGGTGCTTTTAAACCTTTACAGAGATAAATATGAGAGGAAATCAGGACCTGGTCCTCGGTACGAAGGTAAAGGTTCAGATTCAGGTGCAGAACGGTTCCGCTGTGGGAATGATTCAGTACAAAGAGGTTCTTTAAGGCCAGCGTGGCATATTTACATAAATGTATTTACATTAGCGCACAATAACTCTGTAACACACACACGTCATTCATTATTAAAGTAAGAGTTCATCAGTACACCACCGCTCCTTTACTTCAGCTGAAAGCAGGACATCTTTATCTTTATATCTATAATTTTATATCTTTATCTTTAAACATAAAATGAAGAAACATAACTCTTTGATTTTTAGAGTTTCCACTGAGGTTTAACATGATTTTTATTTATTTTTTGGGAACTAATTCTATTTTTCAGTTTAGTGCACGATGTTTCAGTGAACGAACACTAACGAGTAAAGGAGTCGTCGTGAACTGATTCATTTCCAGGTTCTCACTTTAAACAAACACTGCAGTGTTGAACATGATCATTCCATCCTGCAGCAGGTTTCAATAAAAGTTCAGATCTGATCTAAAGCACCATCAGAGCTGAATCAACAAAAAATAAATAAAATACAACAGCGAGGAAACAAAACATCAAATTAAATAAAACACAGAATCCCAAATTCCAAACTTAAAACTAAAGTCAGTGTCTTTTAGTGAAACGACTCGAACGTCTGATCTCACACAGCGGCTTCAGAAGTCTGAGTGCTCTCCATTATGAAATAAATAATACATCAATAACAGGAGGTGGACTCGAGACTTTTACAGCAGAGCAGCATGGGAAATAGAGGTCATTAAAGTAATAATAATAATAATAAATTTTAAAGCTGAATAAATATGTTAATATACTGGAATGTTCTAGATTTATTTAAATATTATTTCATTTGAGCAGAACAATAATAATGTTAATACTCATAATTATAATAATGTGTTAATAACTCGTTATATATTTAAAGAGACGTGATGGAACCTCCGTGTTGGAGTCAGACTTTAGAATCAGAACTCTGTGGCAGTTTGTTTGAAAATGTCTGTGCTTTTTTTTTTATAAATGTTTATTTATAAATTCATAAAATTTTAAGTTCTAAACGTTTCCGTCATTGTGTTATTAGTGTTTTTATATATACTGTGAAATATAAAGATAAAAGTATGTGGTCACCTGACCATCACACAAACACAAGGTGATTGTACACACCATCATCATCATCATCATCATCATTAAAAAACAGATACATTAATATAAAGTTCCAGTTCTACCAGCCTCCACCCTAAAAGAAGGAACGTTCTACAAAATGTGGGCGTGGCTTAGAAATCATTTGGGAATAAAAATCATTATTTCTATTTATAAAATTAAATTCACTCAGTGGAGCATTAAGAGCTCCGTGAGGCAGTGATGCTGCAGCAGAGCGTCTGCTATCAAAGGGTTTTTGTTCAGAAGTAATTACTGTGATCCGTAACGCTTCGGTACGAGACGTGATCGCTTTAGTATTTTTATACACGTGACTTTTTTGAATTCAGGGTAAAACAAATTAATTTAAATCATTGATACAAAAGAAGTTTAGTTTTAAAGTTCAGCTACAGATTAAAGTTTTATTCCTTAAACAATAAATTAAACATTATTTTATTCAGTATGTAGTGCACTAAAGTGCAGCGTGTTCTTCTCTAAATTGTGCAAGCAGTGAGTATAAATAAAGATTAAAAGACAAAAACAGACTGTTAAATAAAAGTTCTTCATAAAATACATTTTTAAATATTTACACACGATGTGAACACAGGAGTAAAGGTCAGGATGTGAGAAGTGGGCGGAGTCAAACGAGGAAACACTTTAGGTGACTTGAGTAAATTTTGTCTTGGTTAAAATTCAAAGGTGATCGAGTGCCATAACTGTGCTACAGCCTATCCCAGTACACTGGGTCTAGATTGTTTTATTTACATTTTTAAATCTAAACCCAAACTTCTGAATGATGTTCTGTTCTGTAAAGTCTGTGGATGTGATTTATAAATAAATAACTAAATCCAACTTAATTTTAATTACAGATCTGAATCAGATCATTTTTACATTAAAAGTCTGAGGACGCACTTTAATCGCACTTTATTCTGGACTGTAAAGTCCTTCTGATTCATATTTAATGAGTGATTCAGAGTCTGTTCTGATTCTGACACTCAGGACGTTCTGTACGTTATTAAAACCGGATAAAGAACAGAGGAACCTCTCTATAATTAACCCTCTATACGCCTGTGTTAAATACAGCCACATTAAATGACAAATTTAAACCCATTTGTTATTTTTCTTATATAAATAGTTAATTATAATACGGTTTTTATAATAAATATATTAATGATTTATCAGTGCATCACTGATCAGTGGTCCTGATGAGGTGATATAGTATTCTGTAACAGATTTAAAGACTCAGTAGTTTTAAACAATGTGAGAACAGATTGTCAGTTTGGGAAGTTTGGAGCTGAAGGACATCAGAGATCTAAAAATATCATCAGTGAGAGTGAAAACATCCACTCACCGAGAGAATTACAGATAATCTGAGTCCACCAGACACTCGCGCTCTTAATTACATCTGAGACCTCGAGCTACAGTCCAGCTCTGCCACACACACACACGCAGTGTGAATTAGACTCTGTACTGATCACATGACTCGTCTACAGGACTGATGTGACGTCTGTGAGAATGAGATTTAAAGCTGCAGTGAGGGACCTGAAAAATCCTTCATTCATTTATTTTCTGGGTTCTGATGGTGACGAGTTCTGTATGTTATTTTAGAACTCATCGGGTTAAAAGCTGAGTACACCACAGAACGTGTTCTAGTTCACCACGGAATTCAGTTCTGAACACAAACATCACATTCAAACCAAAAGACAATCTCCAGATCATTTATATTCAAGGACTGAGAAAAGAGACTGGAGCGCTCTAAAGAGAACTGTGGAGAACATGCAAACTTCACACATCAAACCCAGGACCTAGGACGAGGATGTTCCTTGTGCCACAGTGGAGCCGCATATTAAAAGTAGGCTTGAATTATATTTCTGAAGATTTTCAATTTGTTCTATGGAAGCTCGTGTAAGGCACAAAAAAAAAAAAAAAAAAAAAAAAAAAAAAAAAATATGACAATTAGACAGAAAAAAAAATCTGCAGTTTGAAGTGGTCATCTTTAAAGGTTTTAACTTTGAAAGTAGAGAATAAAACATGAAATGATTTTAGGTTGAATGACGACATCTGAAACATCAACCTATAAACTCGAGACTAATGCAGCTTGATACACAGCTGCAAGTTTCTTTATCAACGAATTTACGATAACTGCAAGTCTGCTGTGATTGCCACCTGGCTGCCACACAACTGCAGGAAATAAAACAGCAGATTTAATTTAAGTGGCAGATTTTTTTTTTTTTTTTGGTGAATTGTGTTTTTCTTTTTCTCGTGGCAGAAACAGGCTTCCATTTTATTTTGATAAATTGTCACTATGCCATCTGTAAGAATCTATGGCACCCTAAATAAACGATACCCTAAGTCTCTTTTCTTGGTCACTCAGTGTTAATAGTGAGACGTCACTCTGCAGGGAGGCTCTGGAGTGACGCTGAGTAGTGAGGGGTCTGCAAACTACACTTACACAATTAATTGTGATAAATAATTCCTTCTGTTCTTTATTTTAGTCCAATCTATTGCACCTTTAATGTGTGTGTGTGTATGTGTGAGATCCCAGTGCATTGCAGCAGGAAGCTAAAATCAAAACAAGGCCTCTATTAAGGTCATTAAATATTCAATCACGTACATAAACCTTTATACTGTACAGAGAGATCAGATCTGAGCATGTGCAGAAACACACACTGCTCTCAGAACAGCAGTCTGTAGGTTCCACCATCAGTGTGTAGTGTATAGAGTGTGTAGTGTATAGAGTGTGTACTGGATTAGTGTTGAGTGTAACGGAAAGAAATCTAAACACACACACACACACACACTCACAGATCATCTGTTGCCTTGCAGCTCCTCGGTGGACGGTGTAGGTGTGTGTGTGAGTCCCTCAGGCTGGACGTTCTGAACAGTTTCCACCAGACTCCCGCTGGGCAGAACTACGTAACGAGCGGAGACACACTGCGGTTCCTTCAGTCCCTCTTTACTGTGCCAGATCCCGTATCCAAAATACACCAACAGCCCTGAGGGGGGCGCAAATATTAATTTAAACGCGTACACACTTATTACAAACGATATCATACTGTAACTTTACTGCGGTACAAGGTTTCCCTCGTTTGTGGAACATGTGAGGTGAGCAGTACCGGAAGTTTTTCAGTGGAGAACCTTTCATTCAGATATAATACTGCTTATAAAACCTGATGTTCCTCTCCTTAAATCTGATTGGCTGAGCCATTCGTCTAGCCGTGACATCATTGACAAAAAACACACACCTTTCAGCGCTTCATATTCGTATCAATGCGTGATATACAATGCATTATTCTCCATTTTTTTTTTTTTTTTTTTTATAAACTGTGCTCTGTATTTCAACATTAAAGGAACCGAAAAAATGTTACTCAGTGATCAGTGTTTACTTTATAAACCAGACAAGATGACGTCACTGAAAATCAAATTATTAACGATTTAGTTTTTAATAAACACATTTCTGAATCAAACCTTGTTTTTTATTATAGTGAGTTTGTAAGTGTTTTATTAAAGCAATCAGACTCTCAACTTTGTGTTGTATGTGTTGACACAGACGTTTTAAAATGGCGTCATTTACATCATAGTCATCAGTTATAGTTCCTCCTGTTCTGGATGAGGAACCCTCTGAGGTTGGAGGCTAAATAAAGTCTCAAAACAAGTTTTAACGAAAAAACTCATACTTTCTCCAACAGTTCGAGGAACTTTAAAAAGGTTCTGTTCTGTAAAGGACTTTGTGAAAACATTCATGACGTGTACTTTTTTGTGTGTTTACACAATTTAAACCTGGATTTAAAGCTGGAGGAGGATCCACCCTGCAGTTTAAACATCACGTTCCTCATCAGGGTTACTGTTTGGGCAGGAAGAGTTTTAAAGATGAAACTTTTAGAGGAAATTTAACTCAACAAAATAATACTTAAAACCCCAGAGAGTAAAGACGCCCCACTGTAATGACTTTAACTCTAGATTTAAATGGGTTTTTTAATTATTTATAATTATTATTAATCTTGTTCTGCGATGGAGCTTCAGATACAAATCATATTAACAGATCATCATCATCAATTAGATTTAAATCTAGAACTGTTATTTAAACAAATCTACAGTAAATACAAACATGAACCCCACGAGTTCAAGAATCTACAATAACACAATTAGTTAAACCCAACGTTCGTGTGTGTGTGTGCGTGTGTGTGCGCGTGTACCTGCAGCCACCCAGATGGTGAATCGAATCCAGGTGAGAGAACTGAGCTTCATCATGAGAAACACATTAAGCAGAATACTGATGCCAGGAATCAAAGGTACCAAAGGAACCTGTTTAAACAAACAAAGAATTAAAAGAACATTCACACACACACACACACACAAAATATGAAAAGGTCACTCCTTAAATCTGATTGGATGAGCCATTTTTTTAGCCATGACATCAATAACACGCCCCTCTGAGCTTCACATTGAGGTCAGTGTGTGATATACAATACATTAATTTAAATGATTAAATACAGATTAATATAAACAGATCAGCACTAAACCTGTTCCACTGTTTTATAAACTGTCTTCTGTCATTTGGTCACTAGAGGGCAGTGTGTGAGCGTCACAGAAAGCGGAATCCTGTTTAAAGGCTTTATAAAGCGGACTAGATGAGGTCACTGCAGATCAGATGATTAACGATTTAGTTTTTAATGAAGGCATTTCTGAATCAGAGCTTGTTTTTTATTATAGTGAGTTTGTAAGTGTTTTATTAAAGCAATCAGACTCTCGAGGTTGTGCATTATTCTGAATAAATCATGTACAGAGGTGGCGCTGTTCTCCACTACACGCCGGGACTGATCACACCTCTTTATGGGCTTCATTCAGGATGATCACACGCCCCCTAGTGGTGTATTGCTTTATTATACAGTTCGCTTTTAAACCGTCTTCAGTACCAACAAGAACCACAGATTTATAACCATTCTTCCTGTCCCCCTCTCTCTCTCTCTCTCTCTCTCTCTCACCTGGAACGACTTGGTCCTGCTCTGCTGCTGGTGGACGGAGATGCTGGCGAGGCTCAGGACGTACGCCAGGCTGAAGATCACCAGCAGCATGATGAAGCTCCAGGTGGGAAGGTACAGGAAGCTCCTTCCAAACTCCAGCACGGCGCAGAGGGACACGGCGCTCACCATCAGCGCCAGCACGCTGAACGCCACCACCTCGCCCGGCGCCCAGTCACCCAGCACTCTGCCCAGGTACGGTTCCCATCGGGCACTCAGCTGTCCGGGAACCTTCTGTCTGTCCACCAGGTGGAGTTTATCTGAGAACGACTCGTACTCCTTCAGCTCGCCACCCTCCTGTAAGAACACGTTACACTGCGAGGTTCTGATTCACAGCATCATCATCATCATCTCTGATCTGTAAACACGACACTGTGATCAAAAGTATGTGGACATCAGACCCCAAACCTGAGAGCTTTAACATGGAGCTGAGAGGGTTAACTCCTCCACGTTTAATTACAACACTTTAAATGTTTTTGTGTGAATGAGTCAACATGGTGACACTGATGCTGGGTGATCGACATTCCAATTCAACTCATATGTGTAGTAGAGCAGATCATTGTGAGGTTTCTCTACATCACACTGATTGTCTTTCAGAACCTGCACAGAGATAACTCTGTGATAACAGGAACAGACCTTCCCCAAACTGCTGCCACAAAATGATCAGCATCTGATAGTTTTAGATTTCAAATCAGTGACAGTGTTCAGAACATCTGCACGTTTATAAACCAGATTATTCATCCATTATCTTTTACTTAATCCTCTATTAGGGTTGCGGGGGGAGGGGGGTCCTAATGGCCACCCAGGGGAGAACGTTTTGGACACTGAACAGATACACCCAGGACAGGACGCCAATCCATCACTGGAAACAAACTCACACAAACACTCTACATGGGGCAATTGAGAGCAGCCAATTCTCCTTGAATCCATGTTTTTGGACTGTGGGAGGAAACCCATGCGGACACGAGAAGAACATGCAAACTTCCAGATCGAGATTCGAACCTGGAATCCCAGTGCTGAAAGGAGAACATGCCAATCACTGTGGTGCCGCCCAACCAGATTATTAATTTGGGAAATATTCCTGGTTTGCAATTTAAATTCTAATTAGTTCTGCAGGTTCCATCATGAGGGTGGCATAGTGGTGTGGAGGTTGGCATCTTCTCCTCTCAGTGCTGAGGATCCAGGTTTGAATTCCGATCTGGGTCGAGAATCCATGTTCGGTCCATGTCCAGGTTCTCCGGTTTCCTCCCACAGTCGATTCAAGGTCAATTGGCTGCTCTAAATTGCCCCTCTGTAGTGTGAGTGTGAGCTCAGTGATAGAATGGCGTCCTGTCCTGGGTGTATCTGCCCAGCGCCTGAAACGTTCTCCCCTGGATGGGCATGGGGAACCAACCCCCCACGACCCTAATAGAGGATGAAGTGAAGTATACTGAAATGAGAAAGGGTTCTATTAGGTTCTGGATTAAGGTTCTTGACAGATCTCGTTAGTTCAGTCATTAATGAACCTGTTTGTTCTGCTGTAACCTCAGAGCGGAACCTGATGGAGTGTATATTTATTTTTGGTTATATAACTCACTCAGTAAACAGTAAATAATTATATAAACAGGAGATTCAGGTCTTCACCTCTTTGATCTCAGAATACCCCGATTGCCCTGGTGATGGCGCCGCTGCGTCTTTTTTAGCCGCGCTGGTTTTTTTCGGGTTGGAAGCGGAGCACGATGATGCTCGCCGCCACAAAGGTGTACGCCAACAGCGTGCCGATCGACAGGAACTGCACCAGAGCCTCCAGATCGAAGATGAGCGCCAGGACGGCCATGAGGCTCCCGAACACCAGGATGGCGACGACGGGCACTTTGGTGATGGGGTTGACGCGCGAGAAGACGGAGAAGAAGAGTCCGTCCTCCGCCATGGCATAGATGATACGGGGCAGAGAGAAGAGGTTGCTGAGGAGAACCGTGTTCATCGCTGAGGAACGATCAGATACAGATCAATAAAACTGCACAGAACATTAAAGACATAGAACATCCATCTAACCAATCACCCAACCATCCTTTAATCAAACAACCATCCACCCACCCATCCATCCAAACAATCACCCACCCCTCCATCCAACCAAACAATCACCCACCCCTCCATCCACCCAACCAATCACCCACCCATCAATCCATCCAACCAATCACCCACATATCCAACCAATCACCATCCCATCCGTCCAACCATCCACCCAACCAACCACCCAATCATCCTTTAATCAAACAATCACTCAACCATCCATTAATCAAACAACCACCCACCCATCCATCCACCCAAACAATCACTCATCCATCCATCCATCTGTTAATCAACCACCCACCCACCCATCCATTCATCCAACCAATCACCCACCCATCCATCCATCCATCCAATTACCCACCCGTCTAACCAATCACCCACACATCCATTTATCCACCCAACGAATTACCCACACATCCAACCAATCAACCAACCATCCATCCACCCAATCGATCACCCACCCATCCAACCAACAGATCTACCCATCCTTTAATCAACCCACCAACCCATTCATTCATCTAGCCACGCACACACCCATTCATCCCTCCAGCCACCCACCCACCAACACACCCTTCAATCAACCCACCAACCCATTCATCCATCCATCCAACCACTAATCCACCCATCCACCCCCTCCACCCACCAACCCATAACCCTGAGAGTGAGGTGGTTCTCTCGTTCTCTTACGCACCACAGATGGATCCCACGGCGACGATGAGGCCGGCCCAGCTGTAGCCGCGCCTGAAAAAGGCATCAGACAGAGCGGAGTTGGGGTCGAGCGTGTGCCAGGGGACCATCAGGGTCAGAACCATCGAGACCAGGACGTAGGCCGTGGAGGCCAGGGCCAGCGAGATGGCCGTCGCTATGGGAACAGCCTTCTGTGGGTCGCGCGCCTCCTCGCTGGACGCGGCGATCACGTCAAAGCCCACAAACGCGTAGAAGCAGGTGGCCGTTCCCGCCATGATGCCCGACATCCCGTAGGGGGCGAAGCCTCCCTCGCGCACGCTCCAGTTCACAGGATCAGCCAGAACGAAGCCAAAGACCAGGATGAAGGCGATGACCAGCATGCTGACGGTGGAGAACACGTGGTTCAGCCAGGAGGAGACGCGCACCCCGAACGAAATGAACACCGACGCCACCACCAGGATCCCCGCTGCCAGGAAGTCCGGGTATTTAGCCAGGAAGGGCGCGTCCCAGCTCATCACGTGACTTTCGGTGAAATTCCGAATGCGGTGGTTGAAGATGGAGTCCAGGTAGCCGCTCCAGGCGCGCGCCACCGCCGCGCCACCGATCATGTACTCCAGGATGACGTTCCAGCCAATCAGGAAGGCCCAGAGCTCACCCACAGACACGTAGGTGAACATGTAGGCGGAGCCTGTTTTGGGAACACGCGCACCAAACTCGGCGTAGCACAGAGCCGCCATCAGCGACGCCACGCCGGCCAACAGGAAGGACACGACCACCGCCGGACCCGCCGTGTCCTTAGCCACGGCCCCCGTGAGAACGTACAGACCCGAGCCCACCATCCCACCCACGCCCAGCAGAGCCAGGTCCAGAGTGGACAGACAGCGCCGCAGGGACGTCGCCATCACGTCGTCCTCCAGCGTCTTCAGACGGTTCAGCTTCTGACAGAAACGCACAGCCGGAGAGCACGACGCCATGACGACAGAGAGAGAGACAGAGACAGAGAGAGAGAGAGACAGAGAGGGATAGAGATGAACTGACAGACAGAAAGTGAGAAAGACAGAGAGAGACAAAGAGAAACAAAGTGAGAAAGAGAGAGAGAGAGAGAAAGAGAGAGAGAGAGAGGTGTCTTCGTTTTATTCCGTCTGTCCTCACTGCACACAGAGACCTGAGAGTGAGACAGTAAGTGAGAGAGACAGAAAACAGAGATAATATAAAGTGTGTCAACCATTTGCACCAGTAACCTAATTTAATTTAAGAGGGGTGCTTGGAGCCTATCCCGGTGCTAATGCTTCAAAAGTGTGAGCTACCACTCCCAGCCACCAGTTCATAATCGAGCAGACACACACACACACACACACACACACACACACATTTAAGGACAGTCTAAGGCCGGTCCCATCAAGTACTCTGACTGAAGTGCCATTGCCCCCTGGGCGCCGTGTACAGGACTGCTGACCGCTCCGGGCACGTGTGCGCACTTCACTCAGTGTGTGTGTGTGTGTGTGTCACTGATGGGTTAAATGTGGAGGACACACTCCTGTGTGTGTAAGTACAGTAAGACAGTAGATCACATTATCTCTCTGTGAACATCAGGGGGCAGGAGCGGAGTGTTTGGGGTGTTGGGTCATCAGATTAAAGGCTGGAGGTTCGAATCTCAAATCCACTGCAAGCTTAAAAATGGGATCTTAATCAGAACCCTTAATCCTCACTGTGAGTTGCTTTGGATCAGAGCGTAATGTAACGTTAATGTAAGGTTAATGTAACGTTAAGTTAATGTTATTTTAAGGTAATGCTAAGTTAATGTAACGTTAATGTTAATGTAAATGTAACGTTAAGTCCCACCAGCTCCCTAAAAACACTATTTAAAATTATTTTGAATATTTATGACATTTTTATGACTAGTTAATGTTAATGTATTGTTTATGTAATGTTTATGTAACGTTAAGTTAATGTAACGTTAATGTAACGTTTATGTAATGTTAATTTAACTTTTATATGTAATGTTAATATAACGTTATGTCCCACCAGCTTCCTAAAAACACTGTTTAAAATGATTTAGAATATTTATGACATTTTTAAAGTTAAAATGTAAATGATAATACAGTAGAGTTATATTGTGCGGTGACGTCATATTGGCCTGGTCTGTAGCATGACGCTGACGCTCACGGTGTTCCGTACAGCTTCAAGCACAGAATAAACACTGACAATTTTATAATTTAACTAAATATTTATAATGTTATATTTTTAAGGTTGTGACAGAAGATGTTCATCCTCCCGACAGATCAAAGGCCGCGGGTTTTATGACGTAATAAATTAAATCCTGATGATTCTGTTCGACTGAATAATAAACAGGATTAATAACAGCCGCAGTGACGTCATGCTCTGTACAAAACAACTATTAATCATACACACGAACACAACTCACACGACGCTCACAATGATTATTATAATGTTTTATAATAAATTAAAGCTCGGGTTTGTGTTACGCCGCTGCTGCGGTGGATGGTAACCGAGCAAAGAATCGAGTGATGAATCGAATCCGCGCGCGCACATACACGACGTAACACTGACTCATTAATACAGAATTATAATAATATGATGTAAGTTTTATTCTTACCTGCAGACAGACAGACAGACAGACAGACGGACGGACAGACGCTGATGTTCAGGTGAGACGCTGCAGCGCGGACACACCGGCGGAGGAACCGAGGGGAGCTGCGGGGAGCTGCGGTTCTTAAAGGGACCGCCGTCTGTTTGAATCCACAATTAAAACTAACGTGAGGTTACACAATGCGCCCTCTTCTGGTACTCTGTGGTACTATTCGTTAAAAAATTGTGTATACAGGTTAAGAATAATTAGTGATTTTAGAAAAAATAGTCAAACATAGGGAAGCTTTATAACAGCATTTAGTTTCACATTTTGCTTTAGAATTAATATTTAAAATGCGATAAGATAACGTTTTATTATCCCACATTTAGAATTGCATTATTTCATTATTACAACAGCATCAATGATAGTAAACGAAACATAAATATATTTATTCATTCATTATCTCCCGCTTTATCCTCTATTAGGGTCGCGGTGGGGTTTCTCCATGCCCATCCAGGGGAGAACGTTTCGGGCGCTGGGCAGATACACCCAGGACAGGACGCCAATCCATCGCTGGACACACACTCACTCACACAGACACACTCTATATGGGGCAATTTTGAGAATTCAATTGACTTGATCCATGTTTTTGGACTGTGGGAGGAAACCGGAGAACCCGGAGGAAACTCACGCAGACACGGGGAGAACATGGAAACTCCACCCAGATGGGGATTCGAACCGGGAATCCCTAGTGCTGAGAGGCGAACGTGCTAAGACACCGTGCCGCCCTATAAATATATTTATAGAATAATTTTTTAAAAAAGAATATAAGAAATAATTAAAGTATAAAGTAAGTTAAAAAGGGGCGGCATGGTGGTTTAGTGGTTTTGCATGTTCTCCTCTCAGCACTAGGGATTCCCGGTTCGAATCCTCATCTAGGTGGAGTTTCCATGTTCTCCCCGTGTCTGCGTGGTTTTACTCCGGTTCTCCGGTTTCCTCCCACAGTCCAAAAACATGGATCAAGTCAATTGAGTTCTCCAAATTGCCCCATATAGAGTGTGTATGCGTGCGTGTCTGTGTGAGTGAGTGTGTGCCCAGTGATAGATTGGCGCACTGTCCTGGGACTATCTTCCCAGCGCCCGAAACGTTCTCCCCTTGATGGTCATGGGGAACCCCCCCCCCCCTTCCCCGCGACCCTAATATATGATAAAGCGGAAGATAATGAATGAATGAATGAGTTTTTTAAAAAAAGAGTTTTCAAATGTACAAATTTCACATTTTTTTTTACTTAAATATATATTACACATACGTTTTCCAAGAATTGAATTATAGCACATGTATTTTAAAATTAGAAATTGAATGCAGGTTAGAAAAGCGCTCAGTCATCTGTTGTAGGTTTTTAGAAGAATATTTTATTTTCATTATTAGAACAATGAAACAGTAAACATCATGAAGTGCATAATACACAACTGTGAATCAATCGCAAAACTGTACAACACATATACAACATACATCAGGAAATAAACACACCTTACATCATATCATTTACTCAAAGATTACAAACTGCAGAATATTAATAATACAAAAATAGAACTGTTATATAATAACAAATTAATAACAACTTTATATTAAATCAAACTAAAATACCACTGTAATTAAAATAAAAAGTTGGGAATTATATCAGGTTTACACCTGCAGGGGGCGCAGGGTGTAACATGTGAAGTGCATCAAGATCATGACTTTAAATGACCACTAGATGGAGGTGTTGGTTTGTAAAGTCATAAAATAACTTCAGATAGCGATCGACCATAAACACCTGACTTCATTCGCGAACATGGAGCGTTGTTAGAAATAAATGTATATTATAAAATATTATTAAAATCCACTGTCTGTGTTGAGTTTGACATGTTCTCCTATTTTATTTTAATCTAACAGTGCTGGTGTAATTTTATAATGCTAGGTAAATCTCATTTGCATTTGAAGTAAATGTGTAACTGAATTAATTATCTTAATAAACTGGAACTCTGTACCAGCATTGAACTCTGGGATCATCTCCATGACACGAATGATCAATTATTTTAAAAATAATTAATTTAATATTAGGCCGATATGTAGCTTGTTTACACATTTGATATGGATGTATATATGTAGTGTAAAAGTTTGGGGAAGGTCCATTCCTCTGCTATCCAGTAAATACCAGTGACCTTTACAAAGTCCCACATAGGCTCCAAAATAATGAGGAAATATTTCCTATAAATATATTTTAAATAAATGCAGATGTAAAATGGACGTACGACAAACTTTAGTGTGATGACCAGATGTTTTACATACAATACTGTACATACTGTATTAAAAAAAAACTGTTAATTAATATTTGCAGTAAGCAGTCTTAACCGACAGGGGTCGTGAACGTCTTCATCATTGACCTCCCTCAGATTGAATCGGGTGTTTACCCAGCAACAGATGACGCTCCAGCTCTGGCCTTCATCAGTGGTTTTTCTGAGAGGAAGCTGGGAGTTTGGGGGGTTCTCGGTTCCCTGTTCTGACCTCAGTGTTTAATCTCACATGAGGAAGAACTTTCAGTTTGGAAACAGCTTTGTGTGAAAATAAGAAGTCAGGTTTAATTTCAGCTCCGCAGCAAACTCAGCTGAACTCAGAGAATCTGCTGACAGAATGAAAGTGAGGATCACTGAGCCAACAGGTTCTCCTTTAAAAGAGCATCAGAGAAACAACTTCACCTTTAATATTAAAACATACCATCAAAGCGGAACGAAAATAAAAAAAACTTTATCTTTATATAAATAGATTAATGTAATATATAAATATATTAATATATTGCCCAGCGATGGATTGGCGACCTGTCCTGGGTGTATCTGCCCAGCGCCCGAGACGTTCTCCCCTGGATGGGCATGGGGAACCCCACCGCGACCCTAATAGAGGATAAAGCGGGAGATAATGAATGAATGAATGAATATTAATATATTAACATGTAAAAAATGTGTTTATTCAATAAAAAATAAAAAATGTGTTTATGCATTTAACATTAAAACTAAGTTAATTATCATTAGCCATTAATTTGATTGTTAGTGTTATTATTATTTAGGATAGTTAACCCATTAAGGTGTTTGTGAGGTCACACACTAATACACTGCATGGACAAAAGTACCAGGACAGACCTTTTAATCAGTGATTTCAGGGGTTTTATTCAGTCCAACCACAACTTAAGTAAAAAATCAACTGCTAAATCATGAATTTTGGACAGATGTATGATTTTAACTGTGAAATAGCTAAGGGAAGGTGTGGAGTGATAGATTGGCACCCTGTTCTGGGTGAATCTGCCCAGCACCCAAAATGTTCTCCCCTGGATGGGCATGGGAACCCCCCCCCCCACCTACAACCTAGAACAGGATCAAGTGGAAGAGATGAATTTGGAATGAGATGAATTTAGGGAAGGCCTAAAAAATGTTTTTTTTTTTTGCAGTGCACAAGGCAAATTCTTAAAAGTCGAGGTTGGGTCTGAAGGAACTTGACTGATCCACAGAAAGTCCTTTGAGATATCTGATCTTAGGAATGTGCTTCTGAATGAATAAGATAAAAACTTCCACAGATAAACTTTAAAATGTTGAGAAAAATTCTGCTACAGCTGCAAAAAGGGACCCTGAAAATAAATATATAGCTTCGAATTACTTTAGTTCATGTAGTGTACTGAATGAGTCCTGACTCAAAGTTCCAGTTCATCTCAGTAGTTCAGTGAGGTTAAAGTCAGACCTCAAATCACAGAAAGATTTTAATAAATCATAACTGAGGATTTTGTTTTTATACAGACAGACATGCTGAAAAATGACAGGACCTTCCCCAAACTGATTAAACACGACTTTAATCGTATAATTATCTAAAATATCCTCCTCTATCTAATTTATTCATTCATTAAATGTGTTATCTTAAAAATTCAGCCTTACTGAAAACTCAATATTTATTCATTCATTATCTCCCGCTTTATCATCTATTACGGTCACGGTGGGGTTCCCCATGCCCATCCAGGGGAGAACGTTTCGGGCGCTGGGCAGATAGACCCAGGACAGGGCGCCATTCCATCGCTGGGCACACCCTCTTTATGGGGCAATTTTGGAGAATTCAATTGACTTGATCCATGTTTTTGGACAGTGGGAGGAAACCGGAGAACGCAGAGGAAACCCACGCGGACTCGGGGAGAACATGGAAACTTCACCCAGATGGGGATTCGAACCGGGAATCCCCAGTGCTGAGAGGTGAACATGCCAACCACTAAGCCACCGTGCGGCATACTCATTAATAATAATTTTAATAATGTAAATTTACAATAAACAAATTTAATCAAAAAATATTAATGTGAATTTAATAAATCAGAGCTGAACCTGAAGGGGACTTTACCTTCTCACACCACACTGATGATGAGGGACTTCACCTCTCACTCTGTAAGAACTGATTCATCCTCCAGTAACAGATGACGTTCTGCGCAGGGTGAGTTCTGATTGGCTGAGCGGAGCGTGGAGTTGGAAATTGCGGGACTTTCTGAACTGGTTGTGTAACTCTGTTTTGCTTCTGTAAAGACTTTCACTTCAGTCTGTGATCTGAGAAATCAGAGAAGCTCAGATTCATATGATCCACAGCTTCCTCATCATCTCCATCACCCCGGTGTGTGTGTTATTAACATCCCAGCACAGGAAGTTCACAATACACCTTCACATGACATCACTCTGTCTATTATCCAATAAATTATGACTATGGAATTACACTGAAAAATATTTATAATAATAAAAGACCACTCCCTCAAAGTGGAGTCTACATTAATATACCTCCTGGGTGTAATTACTAAACCTCAGCTATGTTCACAGTCTGAGGATGAAACCAGTGGATCTATGTTTCTAGCTGCAGCATCAAAAAAAAAGCTGCAGCATCAGATACATCTGTTGTTTTCTCTAAAACAGACTCAAACTCAATTTGCACTGAGGGCAAAAACTCAAAGCCCACCTCAGATCACAGGCTTAACAGGAGAAACATTTATTAAACAAACTAAAATCTTTTCTGAACATGAATGGAATAAAAACAGACAAGAATTTTATTCCACAACAAATAAACTTCAACTTTATAGAACTTAAAAAACTTTGATCTTTATAAAAATATCCATCCATCCATTATCCTCCGCTTTATCCTTTACTAGGGTCGCGTTCCCCATGCCCATCAAGGGGAGAACGTTTTAGGCGCTGGGCAGATACACCCAGGACAGAGCGCCAATCTATCACTGGGCACACACTCACACACACACACACACACACACACACACACACACACACACACACACACATACATATGCACACACACACACACACACTATATGGGGCAATTTGGAGTATTCAATAGACCTTGATCCATGTTTTTGGACGGTGGAAAGAAACCGGAGAAAACCCACATGGACACGAGGATCCACCCAGATTGGGATTCAAACCAGGAATCCCTAGTGCTGAGAGGCTAATGTGTCATCCACTAAGCCAAAGTGCTGCACTCGTTTTAAAAATATCTCTTGTCAAAATTATAAAAGTTACAACTTGAAAAATGCTGCAAAAAACATGAAAAAATAAAATAAAAATGATAAATCAAAATTGGGTCGTTTTAGAAAAATCAACTTCAAATATCTTTAAATAAATTTAAATATCTTTAAATATTTCTGTTCTCCATAAAATTGTTTTTGTCGAAATCATACAAATTTAAGCACGCACCAAAAAAGTCATATCACTATGTCACTAATAACAATAATAATAGATTAATGTAAAATGATCAGGCCACGAGTTTGACACCTGTGCTCTAAAGATACGATGGGGTATTAAATTATCTGAGAGTATAAACCCCACCATGTAGATAAATATAAATCTTTTTAAATTGTTGGTCAGGGTTCATAGAATTCATTAGAATGAAGTTCTCTAAAGAACCGTCCAGTTGCTTCATTTATTTATAGTTCTTAATGTGCACAGGAACGTTGTCATGTTGAATAATTCATTCATTTTCTTCAGAAGCTTAAAGAAGTGATGAGGAGAAACAGAGCCAACAAGAATCTAAAAAGTATCTACACTACCGTTCAAAAGTTTAGGGTCACATTGAAATGTCCTTATTTTTTAAGGAAAAGCACTGTACTTTTCAATAAAGATAACTTTAAACTAGTCCTAACTTTAAACAAATACACTATACATTGTTAATGTGGTAAATGACTATTCTAGCTGCAAATGTCTGGTTTTTGGTGCAATATCTACATAGGTGTATAGAGGCCCATTTCCAGCAACTAACACTCCAGTGTTCTAATGGTACAATGTGTTTGCTCATTGGCTCAGAAGGCTTATTGATGATTAGAAAACCCTTGTGCAATCATGTTCACACACCTGAAAACAGTCTAGCTCATTACAGAAGCTACAAAACTGACCGTCCTTTGAGCAGATTGAGTTTCTGGAGCATCACATTTGTGGGGTCAATTAAACACTCAAAATGGCCATAAAAAGAGAACTTTCATCTGAAACTCGACAGTCTATTTCTTGTTCTTAGAAATGAAGGCTATTCCATGCGAGAAATTGCTAAGATATTGAAGATTTCCTACAACGGTGTGTACTACTCCCTTCAGAGGACAGCACAAACAGGCTCTAACCAGAGTAGAAAAAGAAGTGGGAGGCCGCGTTGCACAACTAAACAAGAAGATAAGTACATTAGAGTCTCTAGTTTGAGAAACAGAAGCCTCACAGGTCCCCAACTGGCATCTTCATTAAATAGTACCCACAAAACACCAGTGTCAACTTCTACAGTGAAGAGGCAGCTGCGGGATTTTGGGCTTCAGGGCAGAGTGGCAAAGAAAAAGGATTATATGAGACTGGCCAATAAAAGAAAAAGATTAAGATGGGCAAAAGAACACAGACATTGGACAGAGGAAGACTGGAAAAAAGTGTTGTGGACGGATGAATCCAAGTTTGAGGTGTTTGGATCACAGAGAAGAACGTTTGTGAGATGCAGAACAAATGAAAAGATGCTGGAAGAATGCCTGACGCCATCTGTTAAGCATGGTGGAGGTAATGTGATGGTCTGGGGTTGCTTTGGTGCTGGAAAGGTGGGAGATTTGTACAGGGTAAAAGGGATTTTGAATAAGGAAGGCTATCACTCCATTTTGCAACGCCATGCCATACCCAGTGGACAGCGCTTGATTGGAGCCAATTTCGTCCTACAACAGGACAATGACCCTAAACACACCTCCAAATTGTGCAAGAACTATTTACAGCAGAAGCAGGCAGCTGGTATTCTATCGGTAATGGAGTGGCCAGCATTGAGCTGTTGTGGGAGCAGCTTGACCGTATGGTACGCCAGAAGTGCCCATCCAACCAATCCAACTTGTGGGAGCTGTTTCTAGAAGCGTGGGGTGCAATTTCTCCAGCTTACCTCAACAAATTAACAGCTAGAATGCCAAAGGTGTGCAATGCTGTAATTACTGCAAATGGAGGATTCTTTGACGAAAGCAAAGTTTGATGTAAAAACAATGTTATTTCAAATACAAATCATTATTTCTAACCTTGTCAATGTCTTGACTCTATTTTCTATTCATTTCACAACGTATGGTGGTGAATAAGCGTGACTTTTCATGGAAAACACAAAATTGTTCGGGTGACCCTAAACTTTTGAACGGTAGTGTACATTCACCACGACATACATGACCAGACATCACAAAACAATAAGTTTGATCACAGAGAGGAACTAAATTAAAACCCGAGACCCAAGAGTCAAACAGTCAACATCTATCAAACAGGATATTAGATACTGTACATGGCAAAAATAAAATATATGTAAACATTAAACAACCACAATCAAAATAAAAATTTCAATGATAAATATCAAGATAAATATTGATGTATTAAATAGGTAACAGTTAGGAGAGGAGAAAGTACCAAATTTAGATCATTCTGCATTTCTGATAAAAGTAACTTAAGAGAAGCAGATTTAAACATTTAAAGTAATCAGATCATCACAGTTTACCTGAAATAGTTTTGGGAGTCAGAAGGAACGTTGTCAGACTCCGAAGTGAGTCTCTGAAGAGGGAGTAAGTCTCAGGTTTAACGTTAAAGCCCCTGAGCAATGGAGAGATGTGCAGAACTTGAACAGACATGAGCCTCCTGCTAAAGAACAATGACATCCATCACCATCATCATCATCATCATCATCATCATCCCAGTGAGTAACGTTACAGTTTATATATGAATACATAATTTATTATTAGGGTGGTTTGTATGATTTCCAATTGAAATTTTAATTTTTTATAATTTTATAGTTAAACTTCGATAAATGGATCTTTGAATAATATTTAAGATACTACAATTAAATTTCTTAACTACAACGTTTATCAGTTGATGTATTGAACTTTGTTATATAATTGCAAAGTTTCACAATTGTAGATGAAAATGATTGCTGTTAGAATAAAAATGTACATTAGTTGTGGAAAAAGCTTGAGTTTGAGGTGTCATTGATTATTAATTGATTGGTAGCATGTTCTCCTCTCAGCACTGGGGATCCTGGTTCGAATAACTTCACATTCAAACTCCAACACTCCGACAACGAACTCCAACACAACTGTGTGGCATCCGCCCCACCAAAGTCAGCCATTCCGGCAACTTACAGTCCCAGCGTCTATGAACACACCTGCAAAACGCTCCCTGCCCAACACACACTGTCTATGAACCATTTACCAAACACACTCTTACCCCACACTAGGTGTCCATAAAACAGTCAACAAAGCAAAATATGCAACGGGCTACTCTGGTCCTCATCCATGTTGGTTCTGCTACCTTTGCACAAAATCCTCAGTGACTCCATGTCTTTATCCTGCTCCATGTCCGGCTCCCTTGCTGGGCTCACCAAAGACCCCAATAATGCCGCAGCTATAGTCGCGCACCCACCCACCAAAACACCACCGCAAGACTCCATCGGCTAAGCTTGTGATATATAGCAGAACCGAACTTCTCAGGATAAACGACAGTTTGGCAAGAAAAGCCGCAACCATGGACAATAATGTTAAAGCTACGCTCGGCAGACTGCAGCTTCTTCAGACACCTACGTGGCAGCGGTCAAAGAAGCAAAAATGCTGCGAGTGGAGACAGAAAGGGGGAAGCGGGGCGTACTAGCCAGGCTTGAGGTTAATGCTGACCGACCCCCGATTCCATCTCTTTTTCTATTCCAATGTACACTCTCTGGACAACAAGCTGGACCTACTGCGGCTGAGGACGAGTGTTTCTGGTAAGATGAGAAACTGTGCTGTGATTTGTCTCATTAAAATATGTCTACAGGATAACATGCCGGAAGACAGCTCTTTCGAGTGGACCGCAACCAGCTGTCCAGTAAAGCCTGGGGGGGCGGCTTATGCGTCTATGTAAACACAGGTTGGTGTACGATCTGTGAGCTGGTAAACACGGAACATCTACAGAACAAAACAGAATGTCGTCCACATTTACCTTGCGAGTAACATTTACCTTTATGGCGGTGTTCATCATTGCTGTTTACATAGCACCGGATATTAATGCTAACAACACACTGAAGAAGCTCCATGACAACATCAGCTCGGTTCAGAATAAGCACCTGGAGGCATTTTACGTGGTGTCAAGCTATTTCAATTTCAGGGCATTAAGTGCATCACGAACTACAAAATCAGAGATGCACAATGCCCCAAATACCCCACCCTGCCCGAGTCTCAACAAATTCTACGGCTGTTGAGGACCCTAACAGCCCCCCCCCAGGCAGCAGACTCACACCATCTCCAGGAGAAGAGCCCCTCAGTGTGACACCAGCATAAGTGAAGAAAACCTTTTGAAGGATTAACCCCCGAAAAGCTGCTGGTCTGGACAACGTCCCTGGACGTGTGCTAAGAGACTGTGCTGATCAGCTCTCCGTGGTCCTGACAGATATATTTAACACCTCCCTGATCCAAGCAGCTGTCCCCACCTGCCTGAAGACTGCCAGCATCATCCACAGTGACAAGTCTGAATGACTACCGGCCGATAGCCCTCATGCCCAAAGTCACAAAGTACTTTGAAAGACTGGTTATGATGCACATCAAATCAACCATCCACGTCACTGTGGACCCACACCAGTACGTCTACAGGAATAACCGGTCCACAGAGGATGCCATTTCCTCCGTGGTCCACACTGCCCTCACCCACATGGAGCAGAAAGAATCCTACGTCCGTATGCTCTTTTTGGACTTCACATCCTCCTTCAACCCAATTATCCTTCAGATCCTGACCAATAAACTCTTTCTACTTGGACTGAGTCCTTCCCTTTGCAACTGGGTCCTGGACGGGCTGACCAACAGGCCACAGTCTGTAAAGATCCACAACACTTCCTCCTCCACCATAATCCTCAATACTGGCTCCCCCCAGGGCTGTGTGCTAAGCCCCCTTCTGTTTAAACTGCTGACGTATGAATGCTCACCTTCCTATCTGGGCTGTCATTTTGTAAAGTTTGCAGATGACACAGCAGTGGTTGGGTGCATCTCACCTCTCACCTCGAGGGTTGGTGCAGGAAAAAAAACCTCTGCATCAAAGTAAATACAACCAAGAAGATGATTATGGACTTCAGAAGGGATAGACACGCCCACCTCCCCCTGAACATTGGAGGTTCTTCAGTGGAAGTGCTCTCCAGCTACAGATACTTGGGTATGCCCCTGAGTAACAACCTCACCTGTTACACCAACGCCTCCACCTTTGTCAGGAAGGCACACCACTCTCTATTTTCTCAGACGGATAAAGAAAGCCGGATACTGGAGCTTAGTCCTCACCTCCTTCTACAGATGTGTGTTGGAGAGCGTCCTGTGCTCCAGCATCAACATGTGGCATGGAAGCTGCTCTGCTGCAGACAGAAAACCCCTGTAGAGGGGGTAAAGGCTGGACAGAGGGCTATTGGAGTCAACATCCCCGCCACCACAGACATCTACACCTCCAGATGTAGGAAAAATGCCTTCTGCATCACGAAATACCCCACTCACCCAGCAGGAGACTGAGTATTCAAGTATTTCAAATATTCAAGTATTTTATTTGTCATTCCACAACATAAAGTACTGTACAGTATATGTGGAACGAGAAAGTGTTCTCCAGGAACGAGGTGCTACATATAACAGCCACTACACAACCAACATGAAGTGCACGTGTGCAAACACAAGGATTACAATAAATACAGGACAATACACAGTACAATAATCATTCAAGTAATGGTAATGAAGTAAACACTTAATGAGTTTAACAGCAACATTAAGTGGATATGTAACAGTGCAGGTGACCTCCTAGTGGTGGGAGCCACATATGCCGGAAAAAATGTCCCTGATTTTAAAATCTTAAAGAGTTTGTAATTGCAGCAGTTATTTATAATGTGCAAAAAGTGTGCAAAGATGTGCAAAGATAGCAGCGGATATGTTCATGTTTTGTCAGATTATTCAGGAGTCTGATTATCTGAGGAAAAAACTGTTTTGCAGTCTGGAAGTATTGGCCCGGATGCTCCGGTACCTTTTTCCAGAAGGCAGGAGTGAGTGTTGTCGTCCACGATGCTGGTTGCCTTGCGGATGCAGCGTGTGGTGTAAATGTCCGTGATGGAGGGGAGAGAGACACTGATGATCTCATCAGCTGTCTTCACTACCCGCTGCAGGGACTTGCGGCCCAATGCAGTACAGTTCCCGAACCAGGCAGTGATGCAGCTGCTCAGAATATTCTCGATGGTACCCCTATAAATATGGTGAGAATGGGAGGTGGGAGATGTGCCTTCCTCAGCCTTCGTAGGAAGTAGAGATGCTGCTAAGGAGCATTATGTACAAAACCACAAGACTGAGGAAGACTCTTAAACTCCACCTCACTCAACATGTCACTTTCCTCAACAGACAGAAAATTACCTCATCTCAATGCTGCAATAGTTTTAGATTTTATACTTAAATGCTGCTATATTTTATTCTAAACCTAATATTTAAATAATGAAAATAAATTCTACCTCTAAAGCTTAGGGTCAAAATTGGGTCCATGAAATGGAATTTAGTTTTTATTTCATGTACCACATGTTACGTAAATGTCAAAAAAAGACTTCTTAAATCTCTGAAAAGTATTTGCAAAATATCGTATTCTGTTTTAATTAATGTTTTACACAACATCCCAACTTCATTAGAATTTAGATCGTATTCATATATTGTGACATTACGTGGCATCCACATACATGTGGGCGCCATGTGGAGGTTATGCCCCCCCTCCTAAGTTTGGATGCCAAAGTACGGATTGGCAGGTTACCCAATGGGGATGGTTCCCACTGGCTTTCCTGGCATGCCTTTCGCCATAGGAATATAAGGGTGAGTGCGGGGCTTTCGGGAGAGAAGGAGGGGAGAAAGATATGAGTGTCACCAGTCGGAGTGCGCGCTGTCCGGAAGATGGCAGCGCAGCGCGGTGCGGTGTGGAAATATCGAGCCAGGCGACCGGGTAAGCGAACACAAAAACCCTCTTTAATGGCTAAAGCGGGAATGCCGCTAGAAGGAGCCAAGAGCAATATACAGCAAACGAAACAGCGGAAGCGCCGCTGCGGACACAACGAAACATGCCGAGAAAACAAAAAACAAACGTAAACCATACAAACAGCGGGAAGGCCCCTGAGTGCTCCGCGAGCGTAATATCGAAATAAAATAGAACAAACAACCACACTTGACACCCGACGTGGCACTGAGCGTACGCACACGAGTGGATACACTCGTTAATGCTGACCCGCTGGCTACTGTGCTTGCGTGCTTGAAAAGCAGCCAGCGGGTCGCATTTGATCAGGTAGGACCCAATCCCTGATCACGAGGGTGGGTCCTACCTACGGAAGCCCTACACAGCCAAAAACCCGCACACGAGAGACAGGGGGGAGGGGACCAACCCTCCCAACCTGACAATGAGTGTGTTTGTGACTTTGTGTTCATTAAATTTGCATCTTCTAAAATGGCTACCCAACTCATGGTCTGTTCCTCATCATCGCCACAATATTCATATACATATTAATGTAGCACGATTTTTTAATTAATTGTTATATTTTTTAAGTTAAAAAATAAACTTAATAAAATTATTTATTGATTCATTCATTCATTCATTATCTTCTGCTTTATCCTCTATTAGGGTCGCGGTGGGGTTCCCCATGCCCATCCAGGGGAGAATGTTTCGGGCGCTGGGCAGATACACCCAGGACAGGGCGCCAATCCATCATTGGACACACACTCACTCACACACACACTCTATATGGGGCAATTTGGAGAACTCAGTTAACTTGATCCATATTTTTGGACTGTGGGAGGAAACCGGAGAACCCGGAGGAAACCCACGCAGACACGGGGAGAACATGGAAACTCCACCCAGATGGGGATTCGAACCAGGAATCCCTAGTGCTGAGAGGCTAACGTGCTAACCACTACGCTACCGTACCGCCTTATTTATTGATAATATTTGTTCATATTTTATTTGTTTTAAAGTTAAATAATTTTACTATGACTAAATTGGACTCAGTGTAACATTTGTACGAGGAGAATGCTGTATGTAGCGGAGAAATCAAACATGATAAAACAGATTCAACAGAAATTAACGTCTGATAAAAACAAAATTACTTACAAAACCAATCTGAAATCCTGACAGCAAACATATTATTTATTCATTCATTCATTCATTATCTCCCGCTTTATCCTCTATTAGGGTCGCGGTGGGGTTCCCCTTGCCGATCCAGGGGAGAACGTCTCGGGCGCTGGGCAGATACACCCAGGACAGGGCACCAATCCATCGCTGGGCACATATTATTTATAAGTTTATAAAATATCAAGTTTTATAGTAAAAAATCGTTTATTAATGACGTTTATACAATTACACATTTTTATTATTAATAGTACTAAAATAAATTATTGAGTCTTTGTTGAAAATGTTACCTTCATAATGAAGTTTAACATGTTTTAAAATAAATAAATACAAAGTTATTTTATTCTGTATTCTGTGGTTTATTTTCTGTGAGCGGAAAGTAGTAAGGGGTGGTTTAGTGGTTTAGCACGTTTGCCTCTCAGCACTAGGGATTCCCGGTTTGAATCTCAATCTGGGTGGAGTTTGCATGTTCTCGCCATGTCTGCATGGGTTTCCTCTGGGTTCTCCGGTTTCCTTCCACAGTCCAAAAATATAGATCAAGGTCAATTGAATTCTCCAAATTTCCCCATATAGAGTGTGTGTGTCTGTGTGAGTGTGTGCCCAGTGATAGGTTGGCGTCCTGTCCTGGGTGTATCTGCCCAGTGCCCGAAACGTTCTTCCCCCCCCCACCCTAGTAGAGGCTGAAGCTGAAGAAAATGGATGGATGGATTGTAGCGAGAACGTGAGCTCGGTGGATGTTCTTCCTGGATACAGGTGATTCAGACTGAATCTAAAGCTCTGATTGGTTGGTTTCTGAACGTCATTCTGGTTGATTTAGTCCTGAGATCATTTCAGAGTGAAGTTCAGAGAACAGCAGCTTCACTTCATCATCATCTGATCATCATCTTCATATGATCTCAGTCTGATCTTCATCATCATCTGATCATCATCATCATCATCTGATCTGTCTGATCTTCATCATCATCATCATCTGATCTCAGTCTGATCATCATCATCATCTGATCTGTCTGATCTTCATCATCATCATCATCTGATCTCAGTCTGATCTTTATCATCATCATCTGATCTCAGTCTGATCTTCATCATCATCATCTGATCTCAGTCTGATCTTCATCATCATCATTTGATCTCAGTCTGATCTTCATCATCATCATCATCATCTGATCTCAGTCTGATCTTTATGATGAAACTCTGTTTAATCTTCTTCACACTGCTGTGTGTCACATCTGCACGCGCTCAGAGTAAGTTTATTATCATTAATGATGTTTATTAAACTTTAATTATGAATCAGTTTTATAGATTAAAGGTTTTAAATTTATCATTAAATTAATGAGGTGACGTTAACTGACATATGAGGGTTAAAGTTCGTCATTATTATCTTTGCAAAGTTTTCGTCACTGCAGTTGATGTGACCGTGTGTGTGTATTATGTGTGTGTGTGTGTGTGTGTGTGTGTGTGTGTGTGTGTGTGTGTGTGTGTGTTTCTCTCTCCAGTTAAACATGACATTATGTATATGTCAGTATGTTCAGACACAGTGAAGGAGGATATGTACGGTGTTGATGGAGATGAGCGGATTTACGCTGATTTTGTAAAAAAGGAGGCGGTGAACATGTTACCTTCATTCGCTGATCAGATCGACATGCCCGGAATGTACGCGGTCGCAGAGGCGAATCAGGAGATCTGTAAAACCAACTTAAACACACTGCTCGGAATGTTTATAAACGAGTCAGTACCACAGAGTGAGTAACCATCAGAACACACACACACACACACACACATCTGTACACTTTAAAAACCATTAGTTATAATTAATAAAGAAACACATTTAATAATAATCATCTTTAAAATGAATGTTAGATTTAAACTAAATTAAATTATCATGAGGTAAAACTTCTCTCGATGTAGAAATAAATCAGAAGATTCAATTATTAATCTGTTTTGTCTTTATTTAGTGTCTTACTGAACAATTATTTATAACTCTTCCGCTTAATCCTCTGACGCTGGCGGGGGGAGGGGGGTAAAGATCCATCCAGGACGCCAATCTATCACTGGACACACACACACACACACACACACACACACACACACACACACACACACACACACACACACACACACACAGACCTACTCTATGGGGGAATTTAGAATATTCAGTTGAATGCATGTTTTTGGACTGTGTAAGGAAACCCCTTGTGAACATGGGGAGAACATGGAAATTGTAAACCGAGATCCCCAGCGCTGAGAAGCAAATGTGATAAACGTGTTTCTACCATCTCCTAAGTTTGGTGGTTTAGCTTAAAATTGTGGGATGAAATGCTTTTTAAAATACTACTTTGCAGTTCATCAATGTGTCTTTAGTGTTTGACTGTAATTTTAGAGCAGAATAAAGATTGTGCTTTATTCAAACCTAAAAGTGTTGATTAGTTGTAGACTGGATTTATGGTGATTTGTGAGTTATAATGTAGTAAAATTATTAGGAGAATGTAAATTAATCAAAATTTAGGTCGTATTCATATTTAGACAACATTACAACATGACAACAGAGAGTGACTGTAAACACATTGTTTATTTACCACTGTGTGAGAGAACCTTAAAAACGTGATGTAAAATGCACAAATTGAAATGCACAAATCATACAAGAAATAAATGAACAGTTAAAATTGTTATTATTATAATAAACATTGAAGCTATAAAGACCAATTAAACCAACTGGATATGTTAATAATCAACTGGTGTCTGATAATTTATTTTAAGTAAAGAATGTAAATACTTTGTATATCACGTTATTAAACAGAACTGATAAACTTTATAAGAGTTGGTTAACATCTTCCATTAAAAAAACTCATCCAGCAGTGTGAAGGTAAAAATCTCCATAATGCTAACAGTATAGAAGAGTCTGTTATTACTGAGATTTTGTAAACACCTAGAACACAAATAAATTTATTTTGTGTTTTAGTCCTGCATGCATCCTATGACCGGCATTATCAATGAAGAATTTTGGTATTGCACACCCGTGTCCACCCTGGGTTTTTAAGGAGACATGACAGAATATAACACGTTCTGGAGTTTTGGACCCTGGTGGCTTGTACCAGTCTCTCATTTTAATACACCTTTTAACATTTACATTTTGTCATTTAGCAGACGCTTTCATCTGAGGAGAGAACAACACACGTCAGTAGTTAAGGAGCAAACAGTAACACTCTGGTGTCATCACCTGATTAGCTGATCTTGCATTGATTTACACTTTTTTTAATTGCAAGTGCTTCTAGAAGAGATGTGTTTTGAGTTGTTTCTTGAAAATGCTGAATATCTCAGCGTTATGGACAGAGTATACTACAGTGCAGTGAACATATTAGGTGTGGCTTAGAAAAAGAAAGGAGTGAACAGATCCAGAGATTATCCTATGGATCAAAGTCAGGTTTTTGATCTTAATGCAAACAGAAGCCAATGGAGAGGTAGATGTGTGTTATTCAAGTAGATTTTGGGCAGATCTGTTTTAGGCAGGTACTCTCATATGTGCTGGATGCTAGATGTTAGCATCAAGTGTTGAGAAGTTAATGATGCAAGGAAGAGCTTTTGCAACCAAATCAGCAAAACATTTACATTTACATTTGAGAGAAGACTAAATTTAAGACGTACCTGTGTGGTTAAATGGGCGATCAAGGAAGGTGGAAGAAGTGAAACAGAGAAATTTAAAAAAATATGATCTCATGCCTGAAGTGGAGTGATGTGGAGGTTAGGAATAATGCAAGAACGTGTCATGATAAGGTGTAGCTAATTGCCAGCCATGTGAGTAGCTGAAGTGCGGAGTAGGTCCAGGTGGAGGTGGAGGTGGAGGTCGGACTAAGTAAATGTTGAAATCGCAGATATTCATAGATATTCACATATTGATAGATGACAACAAAATTACATTTAACAGGTTCTGTGATGTCTGTGCATGATCTTCAAATAAAAGTATTAGAAAAAGTTTAAGACAAGAGAATTTCCATTTGTGGGAAATAAGCAAACCTGTTCCACCCACTCCTGCCTTGATCCAAGAAGAGTGATGAATTAAGAGAGTGGGTAGAGTAACTCAGTAAGTTCTTTGTGCGGATCCAGATCTCAGTGTCATAACAGTAAGACTAAGTTGTTACAATCAATGAAATGATAATCAGATTTGAGTGGGTTTCCTGTAACTATTAGTAGCATAGTATTAAAAAAAAACTCAGAAGAGGAGTTGTTTTTTTGTTTGTTTTCTATAATTCAGAATTCATTATTCCATCAGTGAAGTTAAGCCATCCTGGTCCACAGTTTCCTTATTAAATAAATAACCTAGTCTAATATATCTGTTTGATTTGTTTGATTTTGTTCTCTTTGTCTACTTTCAGGATAATGTGTTACTGATTTTACAATCAACAACTGTTGAAACTGTGCGACCCTCCATCGCTGTCGTTGTTATTATGAAAGTTTAACTCATTGAGAATCATGTGGTTATTATAATTTATTATAAGTTGCAGCACTTATTCCCTTAAATGATGTCATGATTAGTCTTCTGTTCACAGGTTAGTCCATTATAGGGAGGTGATATTAGGTTAGCGGGAATCATATATATTCAATTAGCTGAATTCTAGTTCTGCTTTCCCACAGTTGTGGAGTTGTATTGTGTATGCTAAAAACAAATTATTTGTATAGAAAAATGACTAGGATAATATTAGCATTTCATTAATAAAATGTGCTCATGTTTTATTTATAACACATCACTGTTGCATAAATCATCATCATATTCCTGCTTTATTAATGATGCAGGTAAAAATATATGCTGATGAATCTGGTTATTTGTTTACACACCAGTAGTAAGTTGCTGTTAGTCTTAGAAAATGTTTTCTATATATAATAAGTGTTTTTCTTTATTCTACAGCCGCCCCGCAAAATTCTATTTATTCCAGTGATGATGTTCAGGTGGGTGAACAGAACACCCTCATCTGTCATTCAGGACGTTTCTTTCCTCCTCCCATCTCTGTGGAATGGACTAAAAACGGTGAGGACGTGACAGACAGTGCATCATTCAGCCAGCTGTACCCCAATCCAGATTATTCCTACAACCAGTTCTCTCACCTGAGCATCACTCCACAAGAGGGAGACATTTACACCTGTACAGTGAAACACAGCGCACTGGACTTCCCTGATACCAGAACCTGGGGTGAGACACTCTTACAATACATAATATATTAATACACAATTATAGTAATCATTTATGTTAGTTAATAAAACAAAATACTCAAACAGACAAGCTTTAATAGGATGATTAACCTAAAATGATATCTGTTCTGTGAGGTAGTGTTCACTGTTTATGGTTTGTGCTCTGGACATTCGTCATTTTATTATATTTTAAAGCTTATTTAAAGTTTTTAGAACTCATAAAAACTTAATATAAAAAGTTATAACAAATTCTTACATCCAAACATTGTTAAGAAACATGTACTTAAGTTTTGCATCTCTCTATGTGTTTGTGTTACAGAGGTGGATGTTGAGATTCCCAGTATGGGTCCGTCTGTGTTTTGTGGAGTGGGTTTGGCTTTAGGACTGCTCGGAGTCGCTGTTGGAACTTTCTTCCTCATCAAAGGAAATCAGTGCAACTAATAATGAGAATCATCAGCAGCATGTTTATTACTGTATTTAATTATATACATCAAATCGTTATGATATGTGTTTTCTGTTTGGTAAAAAAGAGTCTGTGGGATTTGTTAATAAAACACATAACTTCACCTTTTACCTTTATTACGACAAAAACTGTAATAAGTTTATTAAGATTCTAACACTCTTTTTGTTAAAAAAATTTCCCCTCATTGAACTGATGTTTAGTTTTAGTCTTTAATATGATCATTGTCCAGTTTTCTATTCCAAATTATATATTTTTTCTATTCTATTATAATATTAATGTTATAACTAAAATAAAAAATATTAATGTTCTTTAATTGCATCATGATGGCGACAGTGGTTGGCATGTTCTCCTCTCAGCGGTTGGGATTCAGGTTTAAATCCCAATCTCGGTCGAGTTTACATGTTCTCCCCGTGTCCGTGTGGGTTTCCTCCGGGTTCTCCGGTTTACTCCCACAGTCCAAAAACATTAAATACTGCATTTTTTTTGAAAAATTGAATACTGCAAATTGCCCCATATAGAGTGTGTTTGTGTCTGTGTGAGTGAGTGTGTGCCCAGTGATAGATATAAAACTATAAAATTTTAATTAAACATTAAGTAAATAGAAGGTAACAATAACAGTGGTGTAAGCCACAAGGTGCAAATTATGTCCATGGTTATAAATGTAAAAAAAATATATATAGCAACAGTTGTTTATGAATGTAAAAATAGGTGTGCAACATAATAGCAATTTGTCAATTTTTGCACAGTCTTCGTAGGAAGTAGAGACGCTACTGGGCCTTCTTGGCAATGTTGCTGGTGTTGAGGGACCTGGTGATATCGTCTGTCAGGTGAACTCCAAGGAACTTGGTGTTCTTGATCTCCACAGCAGAGCCATCGATGTTCAGTGGAGAGTGATCGCGTGTTGTCCTCCTGAAGTCAACAACCATTTTCTTTGGTCTGTGTTCAGAAACAGGTTCTGGGTTCTACACCAGTCCATTAGCTGTTGAAATTCCTCTCTGTACTCCGTTTTGTCATTGTTGATGATGTGGTTCAAGCTGTGCATTACTGTACAGTCGTGAGTCAGCAGAGCCCTGGGGGGCCCCCGTGATCAGTGTGGTGGTGCTGGTGCTGTTGCGTCCGATCTGGACTGACTGGGGTCTCCCAGGTCGAAAGTCGAGGTACCAGTTACAGAGAGAGGTGTTCAGGCCCAGTGGGTTCAGTTTGCCAATTAGGTGCTGAGGGATGATCGTGTTGAATGCTGAACTGATGTCGATGAACAGTATTCAAACATAAGTGTCAGGTGATGGGTGGTGGATACAGCGTCGTCCAACAAGCGGTTGGGACGGTATGTGAACCTCAGAGAATCGAGTAAAGGTAACAGCAGGGTCTTGATGTGCCTCATGACAAGCCAGCACTTCGTCTGACACTCATCATCTCGAAGCACTTCATGATGACGGGTGTCAGACTTCGGCACAGGAATGATGGTGATTGCCTTGAGACACGTTAGGACAATGGCACACTTCAGAGAGGTGTTGAAGATGTCGGTGAAGACATCTGTCAGCTGGTCTGCACGTTCCCTGAGCACTCTGCCTGGAATGTTGTCTGGTCCGGCAGCTTTCCGAGGGTTGACTCTGCTTAGAGTTTTCCTCACGTCAGCTGCCGTAAAGCAGAACACCTGGTCGTTGAGAGGAGGGGTGGTCCTCCTTGCTATTACGCCGTTCTGTGTGTCAAACCGAGCGTAGAAGTCGTTTAGCGCATCTGGAAGGGAGACATCTCCGTCACAGGCAGGTGGTGTAGTCCTGTAGTCAGTGATGGTCTGGATGCCCTGCTACATGCGCCGTGTGTAGTCGCTGTTCTTGAAGTGGCTGTGGATGTTCCGACCGTGTGCGCGCTTTGCCTCTGATGGCCCTGGAAAGTTTGGCCCTCGCTGTTCATAGGGCTGCCTTGTTGCCTGCTTTAAAGGCAGAATCACAATTTCAGCAAAGAGACATAAGACATAACAGAGATGTGATCTGAGCATCTGAGATGGGGGCGGGGCTCTGCCTGGTACTCACTGGGAAAGTTCGTATTAACAACATACAGCATGTTCACTCCTCACGTAGCAAAGTTCACATGTTGGTGGAATTTAGGGAGAACTGACTTGTTAAAATCTCCAGCACCAATAAACAGTCCATCATGTGTTCTGAAGGCCGCTGATAGTGCTGTAAAGCTCATTGAACACATCTTTAGCGTTAGCAGGCAGAGAGATGTAAACACTGATGATCAGTACTGTAATGAATTCCCTCTGTAAATAAAAAGGTCTGCATCAGATGATCATAAACTCCACTACAGTGAGCAGTACCTAGAGATTAGTACAGTTCTTGCACCATTCTATGTGTTGATACAAACATATAGTCCACTGCCATGAGTCTTAGCGCACAGAGCTGAGGCAATTTTTAAAGTTAACGAACTCATGTGCTAAGCTTCAATGCTGAACCACCCACCAAGCATGATCATAAAACATACCATAGCATACAATTATCAACTTTAATTCCTCTATGTGCAAAAGAAAATTAAATAGCAGCAAATCAGGACAAACAACCTGCGAATATCACTTGATCCATTTGGGAAATGATCCTAAGATCATAATACTTACATTATGTCATGGTCGGTCACGGAGGGGTGGTGCTTCCTAGGGTAGCCCCCCCCTCATTTAGTCTGTTCGCCACACTATGTATGCTTTGTCAGTGTCACCTGTTGTGTGTTATTCTTAGTCATGTTTTGTTATGGTCACGTGTTGTGTTACGCCTTTGTCATGCTGTGTTATGGTCCCGTGTTGTGTTTTGCTTATTGTCATGCTTTGTTAGAGTCACGTGTTGTGTTTAGTGTTACGTCATGCTTTGTCTTTGTCACCTGCTATGTGTAGTCTTAAGGCTCATTTATGCTCAACGTTAAATACGGAGACGGATACGGACGGAGCCTTTTGTCTGTACTCTGCGTTCATTTCGTACGTAATTTGCACGTTTTCTGAAAGCTTGCGGATGCGGACAGGACGCAGCAATACCACTGGAAACCGTGGGGGCAGTGCATGATGCGACCACTTCCATATGTACACGAAGGAGAAGAAAAAACACGGCGGTTATACGAGTGTGTGCGCAATTTTAATCATTTATATGATGTTCCTTCGCCGGAGCACAGGGACAAACAGTTGTTACAAAGCAAAGCAAGTTATCGAATGCCCTGGCAGACATCCCAAAGTATTGGAAATGACGTTCGTCATCAATTTCCCTCATTGGGCGGACAAGTGAATAAAATTCTCCATCCAAATGTCGCGACCTGTTCAGTGGCCTCACAGAACACCGCCTCTAGAACGCTGCCTTTTTTGTCATTTTTGCAGTATGTACAAAATCGGAAGTTCCTCCGCCGTCGCCATGTTTGATTTTTACTCTAAACTGCCCTCTAATGGATGTAGTGTTCAACAACCACATCAACGGAGCTGACGCAAGGAAGAATGTGGGCAGTAACTGTTATAACGCATGAAGCGCACGCACACATTTCCGTACGCAGAGGGAGTATAAATGAGGCTTTGTCATGTTCATGTGTTGTGCGTCTTGCTTTGTTATTGTCACATGGTCTGGTTGTCTGATTGTTCACGCCCCATACTTTCACGGTTTGTTTTGGTCACGTGGTGTGGGTTGGTCTCTTTGTTCAAGCCCCTGTAACTATGCACACCTGGGTTCCTGATCACTGTTCCTTATTTAAGCAGCTCACTCCCGTCACTCTTGGCTAGATGGTCTTGGTTTGTGCACCGACCCTTGTCACGCCTCGTTCCCTGTTCTTATTCTCGCCCTGTTCTTAGTCTTGCCCTGTTCTTAGTCTTGCCCTGTTCTTAGTCTTGCCCTGTTCTCGCTTCGTCCTGTTCTCGCCTTGTCCTGGTCTCCTCGCCTTGTTGCACCTCGTCCTGTTCGTCTCGTCCAGTTACTCCTCGTCTCCTGTTGGTCCTGTGGTTGTGTCTCTGTTTACAGTACTACGTCCCGCCTCTGTTTGCCTGGTGTTTAGCCACACTCCACCCTGTGCGTCGCTGCGGATTGGAACACGGCCCCACTGACGTAGGACGCCGACGACGCCGTGACGTCAGGCCCCAGCTCCGCAGCCGCTTGTGTTCTTCGTCAATGTTACGTGTACCTGTGAGTGGCTGAATAAACTTTGTTAACAACTAATTCCCACCCCCGACTTCCTCGTTCCGAGTAGCGGATCCACCTACTCCTCACGGTTCCTGGTAAAACCGTAACACATTAAGTTTGCTGTTTACACAACTCACGTCACAATTTTCTGCTTTTGATATCCAAACTTGCATCAAAGCAAAACTGTGAGTCAGTGAACGGTTAGGCTGACTGCTGTCTACAACTGGTTGAGCCCAAACAATCTTTTAGATATTGCGGGACTAAAATACCCCCCCAAAGATGACAGCTTTACAATTGTTTTTTTAAATTGGTCAAACAGCCTTAAAATAAACAAATATTAGGAAAATAGCACTTACCAAAAATCTTGATTATAAAATCCATCTTTCCTTTTTTCCTAAAAAATACGTTAATTAATTTAATCAAAAAGTCCTTATCAAATTGCATTTCTGGGATGATTTTGTTTTAATGCAATTAACTCTCTATGTAACAGGTGCCTAGGGCACCTGTCACCTGTTCTGTGTTTCCTTTCGTTCTTTTGAGTTAATTAACGTTCATCTGGCATTAGTTTAGTTAATTAACCCCTTCTTGTTATAGGTTGTTTTGGTGCATGTGGTCGGATGTGTTTGTGTATTTATTTCCTGTGTTTTCCCGTCCTCATTTCATGTCCACTCGTTTTATGTACTACCTGTGTGTTTGGTGTCTTTACACTGTTATAATAAATTGTGTTCCTGCTACCTGCATGTCTGGCTCCCTTCTGCGCGTTAGAGCGCTGCGGCTCTGCGCTTCATTTGCGCAGCCGCTTTATCCCGAGGTAGACGAGTGTGACAGAAAGACGCGCCAATCGTTTGGGGAGTCCAGAGCCCAGATAGGCTTTTTCTTAAATTTTTCTTTGGGGGGGCCATATAGCCTCGTACTTGCGGCGTGCTTCGACGTGTCCGCGAGTACGCCGTTATGCGGAGCCCGCCGTCCTGGAGCCGGGGGAGCGGCTCGAACAGTATGATGGAGTATGGCAACTCCGATGATGAGTGGTTGTGGAGGTATGGATATGAGGCACTTTATGCGGAGGATGGCCTTGACCTGGTCGAGGTGTCCAATGACGAGGCTGGCGACTCATACCTGTATGGGCATATTCTGCCCATACGCACCCTCCTCAACTCTGAGGAGTTCTGGACGGATGCTCCGGTCCAGCTTGTTAAACCCCCCGTGGCGAGATCCGGACGCAGAGCGCGTCGCCGGCGAGGTGCC